>JAGYYJ010002279.1:0-109288 GCA_019671005.1 Hibiscus mutabilis | reverse complement strand
TTAATATTTTCTAGTAAAATATTGTTTAAAAATGGGGGAAATCACTTTGATTTCTGATTTTTACTGTAAACAACAATAATTTGAGAAATAAACTTGAAGTACCACATTGTTAGAAAAAAAATTGGAAAACCATATTTGAGAAATTTCCCCTAAAAAAACTTAAACATATATTTTTTAATTAGGTGTTTTAAATTATTTTTTTAAGTCAAATACGTATTTAATGTCATATTTTTTTAACAGACGTTAAAAAATTTCATAAGTCAATTAAAAAATGACACACCTGTTTTTTATATTTTAATTTATAATTTTTTTAAAAAAAATTGTATTTCTTTAAAAATTTACTTTCAATCAAACTTTCAAATTACATTTGTCTCACCATTTGACATCTATCATTTTTCTCCGTCTGTGAGGACCCAAACAACCATTTTTTTATTCTTAAATGTTCGTAGACGGTGCAATCGATGATTCGTTCGTCTATTTTCTACGACGAGATAATAAGTTTTTCAATAGTGAGAGTCTGATAAAGACAAGAGTTGCCAGTGGTTGAACTAATAGTTAGAGTGAAGGAATTTAAAGATTTAGGGTTTGAGTTTACGGTATTTAAAGAAATTAAAAATTGTTGGGTTAATTAATATTGTTTTATATTTTAATTTTTTATTTTTAGATTTTAATTTCAGAAAATGAAAAACCATGTTATATGTTTATATTTCATTGGATAACGAAAAAAACGTTTGTCGTGATGAAATTTTAAATAGGTCACAAAAGAAAACATCAAACACATATTTTGCTCAAAATATAATTTAGATACCTAATTGAAAAATTATATAATTTGTACACTTATTTAAACATTAAGTCTTCAAAAACGAAAAGAAGGTAAAGAGAGATAAAATAGAGGCTGAAGCCTGAAGCTAAGGATGAAGAGAAAATGGCAGCTGACTTGGCCAATTGCTTTGTGCTAAATTTGTGGCAGAAACGACTATGGAAGCCATCGTTATTTTAAAGGAGTATCTTCAACTCTTCTCGGAATGACAAGTAGTTAATGTTATCATATTTTTTTAAATAAACAAAATTATCTTTTCATAACTTTCTGACAGAGCCATGAGAATTTTTTTCTTTCTTTATATAAAGCAAAGCATGATCCAGTGACACCCTATTGTATTTACCGAGACTGATTCAGTTGATTTACAAGAATGTCCCGTGTTAGAAAGTTGTTCCAACAAGTTCAGAAATTATTTCAGTGAAAGCTTGTTACTTGGATAAAGAAAGGCTAAACTCCATTTCTTTAAAATTTTATTATGTTCCCAGTTCCGTCGGGTGCTGTTCGATATTTTGTTGACGTTGAAGTTGTTCTTCGATCCACTGGAATAAATAAATTATGTACAAAACTTCAACTCAAAACAACCCCACCAACCTTTGATGTTTACATTGGTTGCGGTTGCATTTACGACACACCAATGATGAATGCATTGCAATAATACACCTTAAAACTTAACCGTCTATACTTTTGTTTTTAAAATTTTAAACGGATAATACAAGATATCCCTTCAAAACTTACTCGTCTCGGAGACTCACCAAAGCACTAAATACTTTTGTTTTTAAAATTTTAAACCGCATGGATAAGCTCACACTAACCCGTCAATTTGGGATAAAAAAAATTGGAATGGTATTATTTAAATGTCGGGGTAAACTAAGATTTTTGTTGGTAGGGGATAGGGATAGGGAGAGAAAGAGGAAAAACCAAGATTTCTGCTTTTGAAAAATCAATCTGATTTATTTACGCGAGAAAATGGGTCAGATTCTATAGGATCAAACCTATGGGACTTAAGGAATAATGGAAGGGAATAAAATAAAAAAAGAAATAAAAAAAAAGGGGGAAATAATAAACAAGTACATAAAAATGAAGTTGAAGAACCCAGATTCCAAATGAACAAATTCAAACTTGAAAAATCTTTATTCTCGAGAATTTGATCCTCTTGTTCTTATTATAAGATAAAATAGTATTATTTAAATGTCAAGTAAATTAAGATTTTTATTGGATAATCTAATTTAGCACATATCGCAAAATCACACCCCTAAAAATTTTAAGTTCCCCTATATTTTATATATTTTTCGTATTTTCTATTGATAATCTAATTCTGCACCCCTAAAATCTTGTAATTTTGTACCCTACATTTTTAATATAGCTTCCTAATAGTTCGCACCCCCTTACACAGAATCATGTGTCCGTCCCTGCATATCGTTACACACCACTAATGCTACATATCGTTAAATACTATTATTTTTTAAATAAATTTAAATACATACTAAAAATATCAAGGACTCTTTCATCCTTTTGTTCTTTAGTATTTTAAATTTTCTTTTATTCTTTAGTATTCTAAATTTAAAAGGTTAATATTAAAACAACTATATTTGATCGGTCAAAAAAAAATATTAAATTCTTCGTACTCTACAAAATCCTAGACTCATCCCCAAATTAAAATACGAGTATTAAATATTTTTTAAACCGTAAAGAATGTCAATAATATATTCAGGAAACTCTATTTAAAATATATTAATATTTAATTAATTAAAATTAAAATTAAAATTTAAATTCTTTTCTTTTATGCAAGGTCAACATTTTTTCATTTCATATGACATAATATGCCAGTTAAGTCAAGGAGTTGACTTGAAAATAATTAACAGTGATAAATAGAAGTTGACAGTTTCCGTTGACTAACATTAGTTAAGAGATTAATTTGATACAATTCACAAACTAAAAAATCTAATTGACTGCATTTTTTACAATAAATTAAATTGTTTACTTAAGTCAAACTCGAAGTACTCTTTAGCCTAAACTAAATCAATTAAGCTAATAAAAGAACTGTCACAAGATTCTTCAAGTTCTAGCATTCATTGGCCCCATTAGGGGTTTAAGAGGTTCTGATCGAAGATTAAAATAGTGAAAACAATTTTTAAGCTGAGCCTAAACAAAATTTGAAATGTCGTTTAATTCTTCAAGATTTGACTTAAATATTGTACTCAAAATTTTTTTTCAACCTATTGGCCCCATTAGGAGTTTAAGAGGTTCTGATCGAAGAATAAAATAGTGAAAACAATTTTTTAATGTGTAGCAAGGGTGATAGTCCTACAACAAACCCTTTCCTATATTTGAGGCAGAAAACAAAATTAAAGTCGGTTGTGCTATAGATTGAAAAAAAATTTTGGTGCAATATTTAAGTCAAAACTCCAATACATCCATATATCTAATAATATTCAGAAATATAACTAAAAAAATACCCAGAACCAAGAATATTTTTGCTAGGAAAAGCACATACAGTGCAAAAATTAACTGTTAGTCACCACCAGAGCCACCTTTTATTAAGTGTCACGCCGCCTTCGGTGAGGAGCGGCAGCAGCTTTTTCTTTCTCTGCCTCTTTAGCCTTTTCTCCACTGATTCCTTCACCATTTGATGTTTCAGCAACCTCTGGTTTCTTCTCTACTCTTGGCTGCAAACAGACACAACCAATCGGAGTTAAGTCTAAGACTAACCATGTGCAAAATTCACACTTAATAGTGTATAGAACAGACCAGACAAGAAGGTTTCAAATAATCTTACTTGCTTCTTCCCACCAAGAATGAGCCTGAAGAAAACCGTGAGGATAATCACCACAATAGAGACCAAGACACCAATGGTGAGGTTTGGTTGTTTCTCAGCATTCTCAAGGAGATCCTAAAAGAGAAAATCGAGATTTCAGATGAAATCCTAGGATGAATTGGTAATTAGATGACCAAAGATCATACTAAGAGGGATGACTTACGAGAATTTAAAGCTTGTATTTGCTTAAGAAAGGAATGTCAGCAACCTTGTATAGGACATCAAAGACCTTTTTCTGCGAGAGATAAACTAACAACTTTAAATTATACGATATAAGATTGAATAACATCAAAACAGCGACTTTAAAGTGGATTACCTGGAAGCCACCGATAACCAGCAGCCTAAGTTTTTCTTTCTCAACCTGAATATGACTAACCATCCTACGGGTTTCACAGCTCCCTCATCTTCAATTTCCATGGGTGCATCCTCATCCCAATCATCTGGTTTCACAGCATTTGGATCAGGAATCTTAGCTCTCTCATCCCAATCCTCAGGTTTCTTATCATCTGGATCAGGAATTGTTTTGGAAGGGATAAGTGGAGGCTCAAAATCTTCAGCTGATAGGAAGTTTGTTTTCTTCTTTTCTTCACCATCAATAAGAATTCTATCTCATTGTCAGGCTTCAAGATGGCAGTGTAGACATGAGTAAGCTTGTCAGATGCGACAGATGGTAGGTATTTAAGATGGTGTTCAATGAATTCCCCACTTTTAGGAGTATTATGCTTCAAGAAGAAGTGCACCTTGTTTGTGGCCCCACATTTGTCGGGTCCAAACATGATAGAGTAAGGGGATTCACTGTCAAACTCCATAGGCTTCCACCCAGCATCTTGAGGACGAAGATACTTCAGATATGCACCACCACATTCGACTCCATCCTGTAAGCGAGTCTCAAACTGAAGCACGGTGGTTTCTGTCTTTCGGACTCACAGCTTCATCAAGCTCTTTCACTATTGCATACTTCCTCGCCTTCTCACTCACCTGAAGACCATAGTCATCATGCCTCTCTCGCTCTCTGAATGCTTCCATACACCTGCAATCCCAAATACCAACCAAATCAGTGTTTATAAATGACAGGAGCATCTTAAAATGGAAGTTCGATTTCAAGTAAACTGTGGACTCACTCAAGTGCTCGATGAGATACATTAAATGCCAAAATTGCACCAATGAAATTCCAGGGCAGATGCTTTGACATCAGAAAATGCAATTCAAAGAAAAAAATCCTAAAAATGCATCAAAAGATTGATTGACAATGATAGAGAAAACGTAAGATAATCGATATTCCAAATTTCCAATGCATAACAATGTAAGCATAGAATCAGGTAGTAAACAGAGAATAACATGACAAAAACCATCATAAATGATTTAACTAAGGAATCCAAAAATAGCAAGTAATTCTTAAAAAATAAATCCACCTTTATAATCATCTTTATCGGAGACGATCCATCCCCCATCAAATGACTCTTCAAATGAATCATAAAACACTTATAAAACAAACCCCAAAAAACAGGAAATCATTTTTAATTTCAAATATTCTTAACAATTCGAGATTAAAAGCAGTTGAGATTACCACGTCATCATCAGCGGCAAAGCAGAGGAGCTGCGGCGAAGCAGAAGCTAGGCGGAGGAGGAGAGCGTAACGCCTCATTCTCATCATCAATCTAAGAACGCTAGATCTGAAAATGGTATTATTTATTTTTAGGTAAACTACACCGAAAATACCACTCGGGTATTTCAAATTATTCTATAAAATAAATAATATTAATATATAAATATATATTATTTGCATATATATATATATATATATCAATATATGTAAATAAGAATATACTATATATATTATTAATAATATAAATTTATTATTTCTAAAAAACCTTAAAATATTTATAAAAATAATATATTTATATTATTATTAATAATATACAAAAAACCTTAAACCTTAGATTGCTAACCAACAAATCCCGACCCTCAAACTTAAATCCTAATTTTTAGGGTTTAAGATTTAGAGTTTAAGGGTTTTTTAATATTAATTTTATAAATATTTTTGTGTTTTTTAAATAATATATTTATATTATAAATAATATATAAAAATATAAAAAATAAAATGTTTTATCTAAATTATATAAACTTTTTTGAGAAATAAATTATCTATTTAGTTCAACAAAATTATTTTATAAAAAATAATACTATAAATTTTAATATATAAATAATATAAAATATATTATTTATACATATATCAATAAAATATATTATTTTTATATATTACTTAAAAAACCAAAAATATTTATAAAAATAATATATTTATATTATAAATAATATATAAAAAACCATAAACCTCAAATTATAAGGTTTAGATGTTGAGGTTTGGGGTTTGTAATTTAAGGTTTAGGATTTAAGATTTAAAATTTTTATATAATATTTACAATATAAATATATTACTTTTATGAATATTTTGGGTTTTTAAAAATAGTATATTTATATTATAAATATTATATAAAAATAATACACTTTTATTTTTATATATTTATATATACAAATAATATATTTTATATTACTTATATATTAATATTATTTATAGTATTATTTATTTCACAAATTAATTTGAATTGATCTCAAGTAGTTTGAGATGTATAATATTTGAAGTAAAATATTATATAATATTATGTTGATTTAATGGTTAAGGTATAACTTTTTTTAAAGGTCTTGGGTTCAAAACCCCCAAGCGCATGGTTTTAATATTTTTTTTCTCCAGCAAAACGACGTTGTTTTGGGTTAAATTAGATGTCAAAACAGTTATACCAAAATGACATCGTTTTGGCTTAACAAAATGTTAAGAGTTAACGACAAAGTTGTATTTTCAAATCACATATTAAAGTTCAATGTTAGTTTTAAACTTTTTTAAAATTTGGTGGTATTTACGAGTCGAAGACCATAGTTGAGTGATATGTGGTGTCGTTTACCCTATTTTTTTCTATATTTTGATCTAAAATCTAAATCTAAACTAAATAAAATAATAAATTGTGTAGAGGAGTTTAAAGGCCTTATTATATAATTTTTTAAAAAAAGTTATTTAGATAAATGACCCCACTCAATTTTATTTAAAAAAATGGCCTCAAATCTTCAATGTGAGGCAAGCTCGCTTTTCACAGAAAACAAGTTCTATGTTAAAAAATGCGGGAAATTATTTTTTTCCTTTTATACCAACTTCTTTAACACGAAACTCGCGTTTTGTAAAAAGAGAGTTTCGACTCACGTTTTGTAAAAAGCGAAGTCATCTTGTGTGAACAATTTGGAGATCATTTTTCTAAATAACTCTGGTTTAGAAATATTTTTTATATAATAAGGCCGAGTTTAAAGATCTTCTAAACGTCGACTTCGACTTGTTCCGCCCAATGATATGATATGCCATGTCAAACCCACCAATCGTTGTTCTCACGTAAGCAAATCTCGCTTGTGCATTATTTTAATTAAAATTTATTCAAATTTTTAGTTTAGAGGTAGTTTTTGAGATTTAGGTTCCGGAGTTTAGTCCACTAATTGCGTAATTAGTAAGCAAATCCAACAACTTCGCTTGTGTACTATTTTGATACATTAGCATCTTTTAAATTGTTTTTTATCGGACTTAAATCTTGACATAGGAAATGGTTTGGATCATACTTGGGACTCATTTCATCGATGGCTGTTTTATGAGTGTTGTAATATTTATCATAATTTTAACCGATCAAGATGGAAAAGCGATATCGCATAATAGGGACAGAGATAAAATTAACGGATTTTGGAGAATTGTTATCTAATTACTCGAGATTGGCATAATCGATGAAACAAAAGCAATAGAGATGACAAATGATGGTTGTAACACCCCTAATAATTTAGGTAATAATAATAAGGTTTAAAAAAGGGAAAGAGGAAAGGGGTGAGACTTGAAGTTAGAAGGGTTTGAATCCTCAACCTTCTACCCAACACAAGCTTAAATGTTTAACCATTGAGCTAAATGCTCATGTCTATTAAATGTTAGTATGAATAATACTTGAAGAGGGAATTTAGGGGTGTTAGCCCAAAATTAAAATACCAGCCTGACTCATCACCTATGGGAAATAATGGCCCTTCAGATCTAAGTCAGATGAACCAAACCTCTATAGGATTCTAAACCCACTCACCTACCCCATCTCGGCCACCTTTGATCTCATTCTTTACCAGTTTGTGGCCGTCAACGTTGACGCTATCGTGACCGGCGTCGCCTTGTGAGCAAACCCCGGCCACCACTTGCCTTACCTCCCCACCATTCGCCATAGAGAATGACTTAAAGGCTCGACGAGAGACCCCAAGCGTCGCCCTCTTTTCATTGTGTTTTCGGCTGTCACAACCGTCCGTTCGAGATGTGAGTGAGGTGGTTGAACTCATGTCTAAGGGTAAGCAAGGCCCTACCCTTTAATTGTTGAATCGTCACCATTTTTGTGGGTCATCGAAAAAGGTTGGATACCTCTTGATTTTTCTTTTTCATCGTATTTATTGCCGCCTCGAGTCTAGTAAGCCATCGAAAACCCTTAAATCTAAATTTAGCTTGCTATTTTTTACTGTCTTGTGGTGTTTTCGGTCAGTTCAAAGGGCGCGTGGCGATCACGCGCCGTCAGGGGAGATATCCGGCCACCATGTCTGTGCCCTTGATTTAAATTAGTCTGGTCAGTTATGGACTGAACTGGTCTTGAACCAAACCGGTTTGGCTCGACCCGATCTGCCAAACTCGAACCTGGCCTAACCAAGTCTGTATGCCCGACCCATTGATTAAGTCAACTCAGTGAGTCAACTTGTCTGAGTCAACTCAATGAGTCAACCCATCCGAGTCAATCCGGTTGGCTATTAACCCATCGATCGCTGACATCAGCGTTGACCCTATTTGATGACGTTAACGTTGACTTTGACCAAAAGTTAACTTTTTCTAAAAACCCTTATTTTATGTTTTTGACGTCATGTGTCCGTTTTTGAAGCTTGTTTCACGAAATTTTGACCCAAAGCCTCTGAATCTGACCTTGGACCTGAACATGCTTATGTGTTTCATCATTCAGTTTAAAGGCAATGTGATTAAGGAGTAATTTTGGATTGTGGTTAAATGAAGGTATTCGCATATCCTGGAATCTAAAATTATATGGGACGTCAAATTCGGGTTCGAGAGAGTGATCGAAGGGAGTATCATGGACCGATCGATGTAGCAAGGATTTAAGGTAATACATTACTACCTCTTGTATGCTTTATGAACATATTGGTATTCGGTTAATGCATACATATTTATGGTGAAATGTATTGTTAACTATGCTTAAGTCAAATCAAATACGAAATATAAGTATGATAATTTAGATAAGATTGAAATACTCGAATGAGAAGGTTAATAAATCAGAAAGATCTAGAGTTCAATAAAATAATTAAGAAGGCAGTTAATTTCCAAACCCGATCAATAGTGTTAAAGGATTCAATGTCGAAAATATTTGGATATAAAATTACAAAAATGCCATCGAGGTATAAGAGTGACTAAAATACCCCTAACAATAAAAGTGGTCTGGAAATTTATACTAGATCCGGTAAAACAAATGATTCATCTGAAAACCTCAAATTACTTGGAAAGTTATGGTAGCAAGACTTAAACCTTCGAGATTGCATAATACTTGGATTTTCTTGATTTTTGAACAACTCTCCAAAAATAAATTTATGTAAAACTTTTCGTATTCCTGAATTAATCAAAATGGTGTAAAGTACTAAATTAATCGAAATGACAAAAATAAATGGAAATATTGATAAGACTGAATTGATCAGAATGTTTGTAATGACTAAAAAGGATTGAAGTATCATCGGGCACCGAAATGACCAAATTATCCTGAATGATGGATAAACCCTTGAGTTTTGAAATGGATGAATTGTTTGAAAATACCGAAGTGCCTGAATGACTAAAACACTATCGATTACTTAAATGATTGAATCACCTATGTGACTTGAGATAAATGGAAGATTGGAAAATCCTAAAATTTTTTATAAATTACAAATGACTATAATACCCTCGCGGGTTTGAGGCCTGACTTATGTAAGTCGGTCATTTTTAATACTGTTAAAATAATAGAAGATTACTGTATAAATTCATGTTCAACCATTCGAGGTTCGTTCCAGGATAATTTGTGATGGTGACCTATTCAATTATACAACGCAACTAGAGCTAAGTTTTGACTACGTGAGAGATGCACCTATTTGAATGCTTGAAGTAACACATTGAAGAGACGTGTTTAATGGAATGGACTTGGAAGCAAGGCAAGCTGTCAATAATCTTTAGCACAACAAAACACCAACTTACCCTATGGAGGTTAAATTACGAGAAAGCCTTAGAAGTCAAATGACCAAAATGCCTTCGTTGGCCAAAATGAACGTATGTACCACATTCATGGTAAAGATGATGAAGAAGCTCCTGATGTTATCGCAGGTACCGTTGAGTTAAATTCCAGTCCTGCTTATGCTTTAATTGATTCGGGTTCTACCCATTCATTTGTTTGTTCTGCCTTGATCAACAAGTTACAATTGAAACCCGAAATAATTGAATCCAATCTCGTAGTTTCGAATCCATTAGGGGAAAAGCACCCATTAACTTGCGCCACAAGCAAGCTTCCTTGACCATTCGAAATATCCTATTTCCTATTGATCTATATGTACTACCTTATTATAAATTTGACCTGATTTTGGGGATAGATTGGTTAAGTAAACACAAGGCCTGGGTAGATTGCCAAAATCGGAGATTGTATCTCTGGTTTAAGGAAAGAATCCATTCTCTTAATAGACAAGAAACCAACTTCCATATTTACCAAGATGATCCTTTAAGAGGAAGTTGACTTCGGTTTTTCTAGCATGCCTGTTGTTTCTGAATTCACTGATGTTTTTCCTGAGAAACTCCCTAGTGTCCCTCCAACCCGAGAAGTAGAGTTCGGGATAGAAGTTCAGCCTGTAACAGCTCCGGTGTCCATTACACCCTATAGAATGGCACCTATTGAGTTGAAAGAACTAAAGAAGCAACTTCAGGAGTTGCAAGATAAAGGTTTTATACGGCCTAACACTTCTCCTTGGGGTGCACCAGTTTTGTTTGTAAAGAAGAAAGATGAAACTATGCGGCTTTGTATTGATTACCGTCAGTTAAACAAGCTCATTTCGAGAACTAGTATCCCCTGCCCAGAATTGAAGATCTTTTCGATCAACTTAGGGATGCTGCCGTATTTTCTAAGATCGATCTTTGATCAGGGTATTATCAAATGAAAGTGAAAGAACAAGATGTACCCAAGACAGCCTTTTGTACTCGATACGGCCACTTCGAATTTCTCGTAATGTCGTTCGGGTTAACAAATGCTCCAGATGCTTTCATGGATCTTATGAATCGGGTATTCAAGCCCTATCTTGACAAGTTCGTGGTCGTATTCATCGACGATATTTTGGTGTACTCTCGAAATAAGGAGAAACATGTTGAACACCTCCGAATTGTCTTGCAAACACTCTGAGAACATTAATTGTATGCCAAGTTCTCCAAATGTGAATTCTGGTTACCAGAAGTTTCTTTCCTTGGTCATGTTATCTCGGCTGAAGGAATTAAAGTCGATTAGAGCAAGATTCAGTCTATTCTGAATTGGAGACCTCCAAAGAATGTAAGCGAGGTCTGAAGCTTTCTCGGTTTAGCCGGATATTATAAAAGATTTGTTAAAGGTTTTTTCTCTATTGCCGCAAGTCTTACCAAGCTTACTCACAAAGATACGCCTTTTGATTGGTCGGAGAACCAACAACTAGTTCATTGTTTATAGTGATGCTTCTCATCTAGGACCCGGTTGTGTCCTGATGTAAGATGGGAAAATGATTGCTTATGCTTCAAGGCAACTGAAGCCACATGATTCTAATTATCCAACACATGATCTGGAACTAGCAGCTATTGTGTTTGCTCTCAAGATATGGAGACACTATCTATACGGGGAGAAATGCAATCTATTTACCGATCACAAAAGTCTCAAGTATCTCCTAAAACAGAAAGACTTGAATCTAAGACAACGAAGATGGCTCAAATTGCTTAAAGACTATGATTTGGTTATCGACTACCATCCGGGGAAAGCAAACGTAGTTGCTGACGCCCTTAGTCGCATACCATATTTGGGTAATTCCTAAATCTAGAATTCTGATTAAATTCAATTGAATTATGCCTTCTATTATTTTGCAAACCATGAATTTAGAGCTTTCTTAAGCTACAAGTCACTATTCAAACATTTCTTGAAATACAAGTAACCTATTCGATTAAGAATTTTGCCTAAAATACTTGTAACATTGAATTTGAATCTTTCTTAGCTTGTAAGAAAGCATTCGAACAATGCATTGTTCTTTAAGGAACAATTCGAATAGTGTCTTGCACTATAAGTAATCCATTGAAAATCATTCAAATGACTTTGTTAATGCTTTCGTAGCTACTACGGCTATTAATGCTCATTTCCGACTATCCAAGAGCCAAAAATTTCTGTATAAACTTCAAGTTCAATCCAATTTCATCCCGAGAATTAAAGAACTCCAACAAGTTGATCTAGATCTTCAAAAGATCATGTCTAAGCTTACTTCTGAGTCAAGTTCTGACTTCTCCCTAAAGCCAAATGGACTCCTCTATTTCAAGGATAGAGTATGTGTTCCTAACAATGAAGAATTAAGACGAGAAATGTTACAAGAAGCACACCAAAGTTCTTTCTCGATCCATCTTGGATCGAGTAAGATGTATAAGGACCTGAAGCCACTATACTAGTGGCCTGGCATGGAGTCTGCAATCACGGACTTCGTATCGAAGTGTATGACATGTCAAATAGTCAAAACCGAGCATCAAGTCCCTACTAGATTGCTTCAACCCATTGAACTTCCCCAGTGGAAGTGGGGTCGTATTACAATAGACTTTATCACCGGTCTTTCTTATACTCCAAGAAAGAATGATGTTGTTTGAGTTATTGTTGATAGATTCGCTAAATCTACTCACTTCATCCTTGTTCATATGAACATTAGCTTGGAAACCCTTGTCGAGCTGTACATTCGCGATGTGATTCGGTTACATGGTGTACCTACAGCAATTATCTCCGATCGTGACCCTCGATTCGCTTCTCGATTCTGGAATTCTCTACAGAAAGCTCTAGGAGCTAAAGTACATCTTAGTACGACCTTTCATCCTTAATCGGATGTCCAATCTGAGAGAATCATTCAAGTGTTAGAAGATATGCTATGGGCTTGTGTTATTGATTTCGGGAAGAATTGGGAGAAATCCCTACCTCTTGTAGAGTTTGCCTACAACAATAGCTACCAATCTTCTATCTCCTTATGACTAATTCAAACTCTAGGGCTAACGTGAACTGGATCATGTTGTTGTTGTGGACTGGTCATCGGACACCACTTTGTTGCCAGCTAAGCTTGGCAAAAATCTTCTGCCCTCTTATCTACTCCTGATTTTTCGGAGTTGGTCCAAATGTGTTTTTCTCCGGACCTTAGCGGGTCCTATTTTTCTAAGCTGGAACTTTGTTGCCAAGGGGCTTGGCATACAACTCTTGGTCCTTCTACGTTGCACTGCCAACCGCTTCTCGGCAGTTTTCCCTGGCATCCTAACCTTCTTTTCCCGCATTAATTTGCCAAGCCTGTCTGCCCAAAACCTGCATCAAAAACAGAAAAATACCCTTCAATCTTGAAAGAGAGTGCCTACTAAAAGGGCTTCGCCCCTTGACCCCCTGCGTAGGGACAATCTCATAAAACCTTAATAATAAACCATGTCGTTGTTATGTCTGATATGCACGGCGTTTAAAATGCATGGTTATAGCCCAATAGCCTATTTACTATGGTTTTATATAAATACGGCCTACGTTTCGTGCCTTTCTTTCTTCTATTGTAATTCTTTTCTCATCTTACTCCCTCGTATGTAAAACGAGTTTCTAAAAAATTGTAATATTTGCAGAGAAAAGCGTGGACCAATGGAGCAGAATGATGGGCCAATCAAAGGTGGATTAGATGCTTGAGAAGCAAGTTCTATCTTTAGTATTTTGGTCTTCCCATTGGCTTGGGATGGGCCACCTTAGTTTTAAGGGCTATAACCATTGCATTTATATTTACTGCTTTACATATATGTGATACAATGTATATTTTTTTAGCATGATGGTAACTGATTAGATCAGAATAGAATGGTGAGATTAATATAACAAAAACCCTTCATATTTAGTTAAAATTAGTCATCCAATATTAGCCCTTGTTAAAACCTCGATCGATACTATGTAGGTTTTGCCAAAACAAAATACTTAGATCTATCTTGGTTAAACGCGAAGTATAAGCAAGTGATATTCACTGGTAGTAATATTGGTTAAACTAGGTTGTTCTAATAAGATTAGAAACCTAAAGAGTAATGATTGTTCAAGAAATTTGGTGATTGAAAAACAATATGAAATTGCATGTCTAGGATTGGTTCTTTGAAAGACTTGGTATTTAAGCGTGCCCAGTACATCACCTCTCTTTCATAAGTTACCTATATGGTACACTGTTCATTATTGTTCTTTCTATTTGACCATATGAACTTTTGTTTTGGACGAATAGTTAGTCATCAAATATAGGAATTACATGACATGTAATTAGCAAGTGTTGCTTACCTAAGTAATTGAATTCTAGGAGTAAAGCTAAAGCTATCTTAGAATGAAATGAAATATGGATCCTTACCCACTAGAAATATTTTTAGCAATTTTTTTTGATTTTGAGGGTTTTTAATAGTGGGAATGTTATTACTTTATAAACATGATAAATAAGTACTTATAAAACATATTTTATCATTGTAGATTTATGGAAAACACATTATCATTGCGATCCGTCCTTGAGAATGACAAATTAAATGGCTTGAACTTCCTTGACTGGTTCCGCAATTTGAAGATTGTCCTCAAACAAGAACGGAAACTAACAGTCATTGAAGAACTTGTCCCTAAAAAGCTAGCAGATGATGCCTCTAAAGATGAATTAGAAGCCTTTGAAAAATACTCAAGTGACATGGTAGATGTAGGTTGTTTGATGCTTGCGACCATGACCCCTGAGCTTCAGAAGCAACATAAAGACATGGTTCCCTATGAGATGGTTAAAAATCTCAAGGAATTATATGAGGGGCAAGCTCGTCAAGAGAGGTACGAGACCTCTAAGGCTTTGTTCTGATGCAAGATGGTTGAGGGAACTCCAGTGGGAACTCATGTTCTTAAAATGATAGGGTATATTCAAACCCTGAAAAGTTAGGCTTCCCTCTAAGTGTTGAATTGGCTACTACTGTTATCCTGCAATCGTTGCCAGATAGTTTTAATTAGTTTGTTCTTAATTTCAATATGAATGAAATTAACAAATCGTTGCCTTGGTTGCTTGGTCTGTTAACAACAGCAGAGAAAAACATGAAAAAGGTTGGCTGCAAACCTATTCTAATGGTCGAAAGGATAATAGAAAAGGAAAGCCCAACACCAAGGCAAAGCCAAAGCCCAACAAAAGAAAGGCTGCATTGAAACCCAAAAGAGGAATTGCAAAAGAAAGAAAGTGTTTCCATTGCAACAATGTTTGACATTGGAAGAAAAACTGTCTTGTCTATCTTGAGGACATCAAGAAGGCAAGAGAAAATGGACAGTCCGGATCAGGTATTTATGTTATTAATATTAACATATCAACATCTACTTCTTGGGTATTAGATACCAGTTGTGGTTCACACATTTGTACTTCTGTACAGGGACTAAAAAGGAGTAGAAAATTGGCAAAAGGAGACGTGGACCTACGAGTAGGAAATGGAGCAAGAGTTGTTGCATTAGCTATAGGAACATATATTTTGTCACTACCTAGTGGACTTGTTTTAGATTTAGAGGATTGTTATTTCGTACCTAGTTTGACTAAAAATATTATTTCAATTTCTTGTTTGGACAAGATTGGTTTTGAGATTATTATTAAGAATAATAGTTGCTATTTTTCCCTCAATAATGTTTTTTATGGTACGGCTCAATTAATCAATGGCATTTATATCTTAGATCAAGATAATTCCATATATAACATAAATGCGAAAAGATCAAAAACAAATTACTCTAATCAAACTTATCTCTGGCATTGTCGCGTAAGTCATATAAGTGAGAAACGCATATCAAAACTTCATAAAGATTGATTTTTAGATTCTTTTGTTTTCCATCAATTTGATACAAGTGAACCTTGTTTAATGGGAAAAATGACTAAATCACCGTTTGACAGTAAAAACGAGCGAGCAAGTGATTTATTAGGCCTAATGCATAGTGATGTATGTGGACCGATGAATACGCAAGCAAGATGAGGGTTTCAATACTTTATTACTTTCATTGATGAATTCAGTAGATATGGGTATGTTTACCTAATGCATCATAAATCTGAAGCCCTTGAGAAGTTCAAGGAATTTAAGAATGAAGTACAAAACCAACTAGGAAAGAGTATCAAAGCTCTTTGATCAGATCGAGGAGGAGAATACTTAAGCCTAGAGTTTGATGAACTTCTTAAAGGATGTGGGATTGTCTCACAACTTACACCTCCAGGTACTCCACAACACAATGGAGTCTCTGAAAGGAGAAATTAAACATTGTTAGACATGGTTCGGCCAATGATGAGTCATGCTAATCTTTCAACTTCTTTTTGGGGACATGCATTAGAAACAGCTGCTTGCACACTAAATCGTGTTCCGTCTAAATCAGTTCAAAAGACACCATATGAGATATGGACTGGGAAGCGTCCTAGTATGTCTTTTATGAAAATTTGGGGATGCAAAGTTCATGTTAAACATTAGATGTCTACAAAAGTCGAACCCAAATCTCATAAGTGTAATTTTGTGGGATATCCTAAAGAAACTAAAGGATATTATTTCTTCAATCCATCCGAGAACAAAGTGTTTGTTGCTCGAACATGAGTCTTCCTTGAAAGAGAATTTATTTTCAGAAAAGGAAGTGGGAGAAATATTGAACTTGAGGAAATTCAACATCAACCACAGATCACTGAACCAGAGATTAAACAACAACAAGTTCCACAAATAGTTGAGGAGCATCCAATCATTCTTGAAACACAACCACTGTGAAGGTCTATGAGAGAACGCAATGCACCTGAGAGATATGGATTTCTTGTCACATTGCATGGAGATGTTCTTCTCGTTGACCAAGATGAACGTATGACTTATCAGGAAGCAGTGGAGAGCCCGGGCTTTGAGAAATGGCTAGAAACCATGAAATCCGAGATGGATTCTATGTCAGAAAACCAAGTATGGACTTTGGTTGACCCACCCAAAGGAATTAAGCCCATAGGGTGCAAATGGGTTTTCAAAAAGAAAACCGACATAGATGGAAATATACAAACATACAAAGGGCGATTGGTCACTAAGGGATTTCGTCAAATTCATGGTATAGACTATGATGAACTTTTCCCCCTATTGCTATGTTTAAATCCATCCGGATATTACTTACAATAGCAGCATATATGATTATGAAATCTGGCAAATGGATGTCAAAACCGCTTTCCTTAATGGAAAATTGGATGAGGATGTGAACATGACACAACCTAAGGGTTTTGTCAATCCAAAAGATGCCCAAAAGGTATGCAAGCTACAAAGATCCATTTATGGACTGAAGCAAGCTTCTCGAATTTGGAATCTTCATTTTAATGAGGCAATCAAAGTATTTGGTTTTATTAAAAATGAATATGAGCCATGTGTTTTCAAGAAAACTAGTGGGAGCACTGTCACATTCTTGGTATTGTATGTGGATGACATACTAATAATAGGAAATGACATACCTACCTTACAGTTTGTAAAGACTTGGTTAGGAAAATGTTTTTTCTATGAAAAACTTGGGTGAAGCAACCTACATATTAGGAGTCAAGATCTATAGAGATAGACCAAGACGACTCCTAGGACTAAGTCAAAATCATACATAGACAAAGTACTGAAAAGATTCAGTATGGAAGAATCTAAAAGAGGATTCTTACCTATGAGAGCATTTCGCTCTAAAAGGAAATGTATCCTCCAACGCCTCAAGAGAGAGAATGCATGAGCAAGATACCATATGCTTCAGCCATTGGATCTATCATGTATGCCATGCTATGTACATGTCCAGATGTATCATATGCACTAAGTATGACAAGTCGATACCAAGTAGATCCATGTGAAGGTCATTGGGTTGCAGTTAAAAACATCCTTAAATACTTAAGAAGAACTAAGGATACATTCCTTATGTATGGAGGTGAGGAAGAGCTAAGTAAAAAAGGTTATACTGACGCAAGCTTTCAAACTGATAAGGATGATTCTCGATCACAATCAGGTTTTGTGTTTTGCCTTAATGGAGGTGTTGTAAGCTGGAAAAGTTAAAAACAAGATATAATAGTAGATTCTACGACAGAAGCTGAGTATATTGCAGCAAGCGATGCTATAAAAGAGGCTATTTGGATCAAAAGTTTCATATCTGAACTAAGGGTCGTGCCTAGCATATCAAATGCTATAGATCTACGTTGTGACAACAACGGAGCCATCGCACAAGCAAAATAACCCAGATCTCACCAACCATCTCATTCATGAAATCATTGATCGAGGGGATGTAGAAATATGCAGAGTACCAACGAATGACAATATCGCCGATCCACTGACAAAGCCTCTAACACAGCAGAAGCATAAGCATCACACTAAGTCTCTTGGTATTAGATACATGAGTGATTGGTCTTAGTGCTAGTGGGAGATTGTTGGAGTATGCCCAAAGACCAATCATGAGATGGTTGTAAAAGACATACTTATTTTATCTTGTTTATTGATATAAATCCATTATTATTTTTATTTTAGTCTTATTCTGTGTATCTATAAATAAACTGAATTATAACAAAGTCCTTAGAATAATATAGTTATTATTGAATGTCCTTAGTCAATAATTATTGTGGTCTTGGACAACAATAATGTATTAAGACTAATATGTAGTTGAGTGATGACAAAGTGTTGTCATTGACATGGAGATGTCAAAATCAATAGATAAGTATATGTTAGGGAACAACATACTGGACTGACCCGCTATGAGCATATTTCTTGGATTATTATGTGACAGTCACAATATTGTTTATGGTGATAACTACATGTATGATCCTCAGACTTGATATCATCATTATTTCAACATCGTGAGTGACATATTTTGATACGGTCAAATGTGTATCGTAACTGACTACACTATAAAGACTGATATTGGATATGTCATAATCCATGTAGCGAAATATGGTTGATCAAGATAGGATTTGTCCCTCCTACATAATAGGAGTAATATCATAGGCAACTTGATTGAGTGAGACTAGAAAATGCATGGCCATGCTCGAATAAATTGATATAGGATATCATAGTTATTCATTTATAATAGTCTACTCAAGATATCAAGAAACAATAGATGGACTATACAAGTGTGACTAATCCATGACTTGTGTCCAATTTAGAAATGAGGACAAAAGGATGAAATACATAAAAGAAGTTAATCACGGAAAAATGTTAAATCGAGCCACGATTTCATGTAACTTAGGTAGCAATGATGTATTACTAGATGCCACTTATTGCTTGTAATATTAGAATTGTTCTGGAAATTACTGCTAATTTTACATGAACCTACAAGGTTCATACCCTATGATTGAAACGAACAAATATCAACTAGATAGCATGTGTACGAACTTGTTGTACACGTAATTAGTGAGAAACCAAAATTGTTATAATTATTGTACTTATGGATAATTTCGTTTTTATATATATGTTAATATTTGATAAGTTATTGTAATTATCAAATATTATTAAAGTATATATAAAATATATATCTAAGAGAAGCCTAATTAAAGTAGAATTAGATTCTACATATTTAATTATATTCGGTTAAATATATTGTACATTTAAAGAATCCAAATTTAATTAGAATTAGGTTTTAAATGCTATATAAAGGCATAATGTCTAGCAGCCATTTATCCCTTTTTTTCAAAATTCTCTCTAAATAGTTAGAGAAGAGAAAATTTGTTCGTAATTTAATTTGGATTCTCCTATACTCATTGTGGAATTCCCGATTACTTGAGGTAATGTTTTTCATCCTTTATCACCCCGAATTCGACCCTTGTATATGGATCACTAGTGGATTATGCCGAATAATTTTTTCGTTGCGCCATGTGGTGTATCGGCGTTTCTCAACACATATCGGTACTGGTCTTACTGTATCGATACTCTTGACTTATTTTTAGCATTTTAGTTTTGAATTTCTTACAAAAAAATAATTGGATCAATTTACTGCCCCACAACTTTCATTGATTACAAAATTGGGTACAAGGATCATGAAATTACACTTTCGGGTATATCCAATACATAATTTCTGATCACCGAAGTCTTATTCTTACTAGGCCAATTTTTTAGGATGTGACAACTCTCCCCCTTACAAAAATTCGTCCTCGAATTTTCACTCTAGTTGAACAAGTGGGGGTATTGTCTCTACATCGTCTCTTTCGGTTCCCACATTGCTTCTTCGACCGAATGACTTCTCCAAAGGACTTTTACTAAGGGCACAAACTTATTATGAAGTATTTTAACTTCTCGTGCGATGATCTGTACAGGTTCTTCCTCGTACGTCAGATTGGACTGATCTCCACAGACTCCGACTCAATCACATGAGAAGAATCTAACTTGTACTTCCATAGCATAGACACGTGGAAGACATTATGAATTTGAATTAACTATTTAGGAAGAGCTAATCAGTAAGCAGCAGGTCTAACTTTCTCGATCACTTCAAACAGTCCAATGAAACGATTACTTAATTTCCTTTTTTTGCCAAAACGAAGGATCTTCTTCCACAGAGATACTTTAAGGAAGGCTTTCTCACCAACCTCACACTGAATAACTCTTCTTTTTAGATCAACATAAGCTTTTTGTCAGTCAAATGCAGCTTTGAGCCGATCTCAGATAGTGGTCACCCTTTCTTCGGTTTCCTGAAGTAAGTTAGGGCCTAACACTTTACCTTTACCAAGCTCGGTCCAAAAGATAGGGGTTCTATATATCTTCCCTTAAAGGGCTTCGTATAGTGCCATTTGAATCGAGGCTTGGTAGCTATTGTTGTAAGTAAATTCTATCAAAGGCGGGGATTTCTCCCACGCATTCCCAAAATCAATAACACATGCTCGGAGCATATCTTCCAGAATCTGAATAACTCTTTTGGATTAACCATCGGTCTGAGGATAGAAAGCAGTGCTTAAGTGCACTCGAGTTCCCAAAGCCTCTTGTAGGGTCTTCCAAAAACGGGATGCAAAGCGTGGGTCACGATTAAAAATAATAGACACAGGATCTCCATATAAACGAATGACTTCTCGAATATACAACTCAGCAAGATTAGGCAAACCAAAGTCCATTCTCACTGGAATAAAATGAGCAGATTTGGTGAATTGGTCCACTATGGCCCAAATAGCATCATTCCTCTTCGGTGTCGCCGGAAAAACCACTTACGAAGTCCATCGTAATACGTTCCAATTTCTATTATAGAAGTTCAATGGGTTGCAAAAGACCAGTAGGCACCTTGTGCTCGGCTTTAACCCGTTAGCAAGTCAAGCACCTAGCCACAAAGTTCGTGATCTCCCTTTTCATGCTAGACTACCAGTACAATTCTTTCAGGTCTTTATACTTCTTAATAGCTTCAGGATGAACAGAGAAATGACTTGAATGAGCTTCACTTAGATTTTGATTCCGAAGATCATCATCGTCGAGAACAAAAACACGGTTTCAAAAACACAACAGACCATAAAAATTCATAGCAAAGTCAAGATCCGATTTGTCCTTGATTTTAGCAATAAGAGTTCGCAACTCGTCATCAGATTCTTGGAGTGCTTTGATTCGAGACACAATGGTTAACTGAACTCTCAATTCATCCAGTAATTTACCATGCTTCTTGAGCCGAAAGTGAGCATTCAAATATCTCGAGGAGGTAGCGAGCTTCCAACTAAGAGTATCAGCTACAACATTAGCTTTACCGGAGTGGTAATCAATAACCAAGTCGTAGTCCTTCAAAAACTCTATCCACCAACATTGACGGAGATTCAACTCTTTTTGAGTCAGAAGATATTTCATAATTTTGTGATCAATATACAAGTAGCACTTCTCACCGTAAAGATAGTGCCTCCAAATCTTTAAGGCAAACACAACAGCGGCCAACTCCAGATCATGTGTCGGATAGTTTAGCTTATGTGGTTTAAGTTGAAGTGAAGCATAGGCTATGACTTTTCCTTCTTGCATAAGTACACAACCTAATCCCAAGTGGGATGCATCACTGTATACGGTGAAGTCCTTGCCTGACTCGGGTTGCACCAAGATAGGGGCACGAGTTAGGACTTGCTTAAGCTGATCAAAACTTCTTTGTTGCTCAATGGTCCATACAAAGGGAATTTCCTTACAGAGAAGCTTCATCAAGGGTGCAGCAATCATCGAGAATCCCTTAACAAATCTACAATAGTAGCCTGCAAGGCCCAAAAAGCTACGAACTTCTCCAACATTCTTTGGAGGAATCCAATCAAGGATTGCTTGAATCTTCTTTGGGTCAACCTAAATTCCCACAGAAGAGATCACATATGCTAGAAATGATACTTCAGATAGCCAGAACTCACATTTTCTAAACTTAGCATATAGTTGTTTCTCCCAGAAAGTTTGAAGCACAATCCGAAGATGTTCTTCATGAGTGGTAGCATCCTTAGAATAGATCAAGATGTCATCTATGAACACTACTACAAATCTATCTAGATAGGGCTAGAACACATGGTTCATTAGGTCCATAAAGGCTGCAAGTGCGTTGGTAAGCCCAAAAGGCATTACCAAGAACTCATAGTAGTCGTATCTAGTTCGAAAGGAAGTTTTTGGAACATCAAACTCCTTCACTAACATTTGATAATACCCGGATCACAAGTCTATCTTAGAGAAGACAGACGCATCTTTCAATTGATCAAAGAGATCATCGATCCTCGGTAAAAGGATACTTGTTATTAATGGTCACTTTATTCAACTGACGATAGTCAATGCACAGACGCATCGACCCATCCTTCTTTTTGAAAAACAAAATCGGTGCTCCCCAGGGCAAGAAACTCGGTTGGATAAACCCTTTATCCAAAAGGTCTTGGATTTGGGCTTTTAAATCCTTTAACTCAATCAGAGCCATTCGATACGGAGTAATGGAGACAAGCGTGGTCCCCGGTTGCACTTCGATTCCAAATTCTACTTCTCGGGTCAGAGAGAGTCCCAGAAGTTTATCGGGATATACATCAGGGAGTTCTTTCACTACCAGTACATTCTCAAACTTTGGATCTTCTTTGGATTCCATAGCACACAAGGTAGCCTTACTAGGCCAGGATTCAATTTTCATCAAGGTTATGCTTTCTTTGCCAAGTCCACGGAGGTATAGCTTTTTCTTCGAGCAATCTACCCAGGCTTGATGCTCAGCTAGCCAATCAAGGCCTAGAATGAGGTCGAACACATGAAAAGGTAAGGCCATCAAGTTGGCTAGAAATTGGATCCTTTGGATCCTCAAAGGACAAGCTTTATAGATCCATCGGATAACCACAATATCCCCTAGTGGGTTAGAGACAACAATCTCATATGTGACTAGTTTAGATTCTAGAGCATACTTTTCAATCAATGGTCCACTGATGAAAGAATGCGTGGAGTCTGGATCTACCAAAGCATAAACAAGTTCGGCACATAATTCCACCACACATGCTATCACATCAGGATCATCCTCTTGTTCTCGGCCTCGAACGTGGTACATCTGAGCGAAGGTTAGAGGATCACGTCCAATAAAAAGGAGTGTTAGTGTTACGAGGTATTCTCGTTGACCCATACTGTACTTGCTTTGCTCCTCTTCCCTTGTTCGGACTATTTTGAGAAGCCACAGTGGTAGGAGCATTTGGATTTTGCGAACACTGCCTAATGAAGTGACCAGACTCTCTATAGAGGTAATAGGATCCATACTATTTGTGGCACTGCCCAGAGTGTTTTTTCTACCAAAAGCTACACAGAGAAAGTTGTGAACCTCTATCGAAACTGCCCGTACTATCAACTAAAACTGTACGAGAAACGGATGTCCCTGGAGATTGGGAATATGGTACATATCTCGACCTTGGTAGCTGCCGATAGGTGGCAGAATTCTGATCCCACTGTCTACCTTTATTTTGAGGCATAGGAGGTCTAGAGTCATCTCAGAACCTCTTGTCAGATCTAGATTGATTCCCCTTTATTCTTTTATAAGCCTTCTGGAAGGCTTCAGTAGCAATGGCTCGGTTGACCAAGGTCTGGAAATCTTCTATTTCCAAAGCAGTAAAAAGAGGACGTAGTTTATCGCAGAGGCCGTCAATGAACATTCTATATTTCTTCTTTTCTGTGTGTATGATCTTAGCACCATACCTCGCATACTTGCAGAAATCGTGGATATACTGCTTCACAGGTCTTCCTCCCTGTCTCAGGTTGAGGAACTTCTTACGTCTTTCGGTAATGTAGTGCTCGCTAATGTATTTCTTGCAGGACTCTTGAAGAAAAAAGTTTCGCGTGACTTTATGCTCGGGTACCGTGAGCGTCACAGTGTCCTACCAGCTCTAAGCTTCTTCGGAGATCAGCGCCAGAGTGCACTCCACCTTGTGTTCCTCGGGGCACTTTATTTGCTTTTTCAGAACTTTAAGAGTATTCTCCAACCAATACTCTGCTATCTTCGGGTTATCCAGGTCATGTCTAGTGAAGATGTAAACTGGATACTAACGGAGCCTGTCAATAGGGGCTCTCAAAACATATGGAGGAGCTTCAGCAGGCTGCGGTAGTGGCTCTTGCCTAAGAGACACGACCACCTGTTTGATCATTTCAGCCATAGACATCAGATACTCCTGCTGAGCGGGAGGCGTCGAAGGAGGATGAGACGGGTCATTCTGCCCCACTTGTTCGGGCCTTACTTCTGCCCTCAGATTGTCCCCCTGTATCAAGGAGGAGTTGAGATGCGGTTCATTTACAGCACGCCTATCAGTGGATGCGGACATTTTCAGATCTATTCATACATAAGAGTTTAATCGTGTAAGTTGCAAGTCACATATAACATATACAAATAAAATCCTAGGTGGCATATACAGATATAGACTCATAACAAGCTTCAGTTTAGTCGGTTCCTAGAACCGACTAAACCTAAGCTCTGATACCACAAATGTAACACCCTCTTCCCGTCCTAATAGAGATCCGGGTCGGAGAGTGCTACTAGAGAACATATTGGAAATTCAAAAACTTAATCATAGTACAAAAACTTATTCGGATCATTTGTTGATATCTTTTAAGGCTTAACAGAATTATCTTATTAAGACTTACATAATTCATGATTAGTTTTAACCCCTTTTGAACTTAGGGACTAAATCATAATTTTTACAAATTAGAGGTCCTTATCAGGATTTCTTTTTACTAGACTACAATTAAACTTACCAATTATTAAGCTGTGAAGTTTTGTTATTAATAGAGATTGTTTACCTATCCAATTAAGTTGTACAAGTTTTAGTGACCATTTTGCAAACTTCTTAAAATTGGTTTCTATGGCTTTCAACTAAATTAACTAACTCCGTACTGATACCTTTAAGGTTGTATCCGTACACTAGGCCAAATTTTCAAGTTTTTAGATTCAAGGATAACAACCCGTATCGGTACACCTAAGCTCGTATCGATACGCGTCGACTGATGTTGACTCGTTTTGGTACGGCCTAGGGTTGTATCGATACCATTTATTTTTTAGACCTTACTGTCCAAATTCGTACCGATACATCCCTTATGTGTATCAATACGCCATGTTTCACTTGGCCCAAATATGCAAGGCCATATCGATACACCATCACCCATACCGATACGTATGCCCTGTAATGATAGATTTTAGCTGGTTTTTAATCAATTCAACATGTTGAACGTTGTTCAAACTTAACCAAATTTTACCAGTAAGTCTAATACCGATATTTTTAATAGCATACAAAATTTTAGAGCGTTCTGAATCTATTTACCTAGTTTTCACCTTTTAGTGATTTTAAGATCATTTTAGCTAGTTAAACCATTCCAAAACGTGTCAATTTCCACATACAACATTTATGCACTATCAGGCTATTACACACACATCAAAAAGCACATACATAACATGCTTAGACCATCTGCCACCTTACTAGGATTTCAAGGCAAAAGATGAGCATACATATGATTCGAATGAGTGACTTGCAACCGCAACACACGATCGAAGGCTAGAATTCTTTAAAATCCTGAAATGCATGAGACACACGAATGTTAGGCTTACATAGCCTAGTGAGGTAGTCATAACAAATGCACAAATAGTCTATCAAATGCATGAATGACATGTAGGCATGCTTGGTTACATTCCATATAGCATCACTTGTGTAAAATCATATTCAAACAAATTATCATGATTTCATGTAGTAATTGTAAAACATAATAACATATCATTTCCTTGGACGTGGTAACCAATGGATATGCGGATTCCCTGTACACCACACATATCAGAAATAGGCTGTAGCCTTGAGCCATAGCTCCGAATAATGTCCCTTACACAATCCATCCTTTTCTCCCCCGCATATAAGTCGTAACACTGGACAGTAGTCCAATCCCTTACTTGGTGAACTCGAATAACCCTATGGCATGCCAATTGTATCCAATGTCCACAATGTCCAAGATCACATATTTCATCATAATTCTTACCTTTTAGGTCACATCATAACGGATAAAAAATCGAGCCTTAGCTCCACATAACATATCATAGTCATATCATAACGGATAACATATCATATCATAATCATAACATATTGGATATCACACATATACTAATAGACATATCGAAGTAATGTAAGGACTTACCATGCTTACCGATAGCATCCACACATATGCTTGCTCTACTTGAGCCCTTAATCAAATGCAAACATAATCACAAAGCAAATGCAACGGGATGGCACCTAGCCTATCCCTTGACACGACTACACTCACCTAGTGCTCGAAAGCTTTTAGGATTCCCAGATTTCGATCCCTTTGCTCCAAGGCTTAGTTGGGGATGATGGATTGATTCCCTCCAACTCTTGAGCTAGGAAGAAACACAAAAAATCATTAATAGCATTATAACGATATAGTACTTATTCAAGGATTTGGCTTAGGATTTCGATTTGAAATTAAACTCTAATTATCCATGGAATTCAACAATTGATTGAGGGCTTTTACTTACCCGATCGATAATTTTTCTACGGGGGTTTCGAATCAAAGAAAGCTTAAGCCTAAAGTAGTCAATAAGGGAGGTGTGTGCTTGAACTTAGGTTGAAAACAACAATGGTGGTGCTTGCTTGTTGGATAGCAAAGGGAGAGTTTTAGTTTCGGAAGACTCAAATGAGGTAAAGAGCTTCTTTTCCAACTTATTTTAAGAGACTAAATCCCCTAATTATTATTATTCCACCTCACCCCTAGCCAATGGAAAGGTTTCCTATCACCAAGGGTTTGCTAAACCCAATTCAATATCATTTCATGAATCAAGCTATAATCTTTTTAGCACAAAAAGTGACCCAATCACGTGGGGTAGGCAAGTAAGGAGGTGAATCAACACCTTACTCTTCATTTCCTTCAATTTGGGCTTTAAAACAATTTTTTTTACAGAGGGTCGTATCGATGCGCCTAGGCTAAACAGGTAAGTTCGTTATGGTAGTTAGGTCGTACCGATACATGTATTATTGTATCGAAACTCCTAGTTCAAAACCGTATCGATATCGGTCCAGCCGTACCGATACGCCTAGGCTAAAATAGGTAAGTTAGTTATGACCTTTAGACCGTATCGGTACTGATCTTACCGTATCGATATGCTTGACTTATTTTCGGCATTTCAGTTTTGAATTTCTTACAAAAAGGTCCTTGGATCAATTTAATGCCCCACAACTTTCATTGATTACAAAATTGGGTACAAGGATCATGAAATTACACTTTCGAGGTATATCCGATACAGAATTTTTGATCACTAGAGCCTTATTCAGACTAGGTCAGTTTTCGGGATGTGACATTTTTTCTCGAACCTGCTCCGGTCCATATTATCGTTAATTCATGAGGATTTATGTGATTAGTCGGATAAGGTCTATTTAGGTTCTTTTGATTTTTAGTTGTTTTTTGTGATTGTTTTCGGTCGAATCTTTCATTTTTCTATAAATACTTCTACATGTACTCTTTTTCCTCTATTTAAGATTAAAAAAGTTTTTTAACGAGGCATGTATTAGTATCCTTTTTATTAAAAATAAACTAAAATACAAAAAAAAACTGCTTTCTATTCTCCTTTCTTCCTCCGTTATAAATAAGATTTTTTTATTTTAACAAACTAAAATATTAAAAATAACTTATATTCCCCATTTTCTCCTTCTCTTGACTTTTGACCTTTCAATTTTCTTCTTTGAATTCGATTGTCTTACCTGCTATTTACTTATATAAAAAATCTTGCCGAACTTGGGACACAATCACACAAAGCAAAGCACCTGATTACCGAGGACAAGACTCAAAAGAATACATAATTTTTAATTGTTTTTTAATTTATTGTTCTCTAATATACTAGAGTAGTAGTTGTATGTATCAAATGAGGTGCAACTTGCAACAAATTCTTTTTTTACTAAAATTTGCAGCAATATTTTTTTTTGTTTTAGTGCAAGTCTTTTGAGAACCGAAACTAATAATTTATATTATATATGTTTTATGTAGAATTGTGGCGATTTACAATTGAAATTTTGAATCTTGAAATTGTTGTTTTAGTAAAAAAGTCTTATATATTGTGATGCTTTAAAAAAAATTATATTATTTCAATTTTTTATTGTTTGACCATGGTTCAACTAGCTAGTGTTTGTGATCATGCTTTATTTTTTCAGTATATTTGACTAGTACATTTATGTGCAATTTGCAACACATGCTCAAATTTCTAAAGATTAGCTCAGTTGCCTCGGAAATTTAAAACTTTTAAAAATTAGCTCGACTGCTCTAAGAATTTAGAATTTCAGTTTACATAAAGTACGATTTAATAGTGTTGTATAATTATTGTGATTTGTGAAAAACTAATGAGTCTGGGTGGTGGCTCCCAAGTGACCTAAGTGATGGTCTATTTATTTTTTGTATTGTATTTAATTTTATATACTCTTTAAATTATATATTTAGATATTTTAAATTTTATATTATTAATTTGTCTATAGTTTTGCATATACTTAGTTCAATTTACTTTATCAATGAATGTTATTTTGTTTTGTTAGATTCTATAACTATTGTATTTTACTCCCTCGGTCGATTTTCTGGCTCCGTCCCTGCTTAACAGTTATATTAATTAATCTGTAAAATATAACGGTTATACCGGTTAACATTTATAGTTTATTTTCCCTAACCGCTCTCCAAACTTTTCTCTACTCTTTTCCCTAGCCGCTCGGCAATTCTTCCCCCTAGCGCCTCAAGTTCTGTTTGTAGTCGGCGGCAACACCGGTTAATCTATCGGTTGTCGAACGCCGGATCTATTTTTATTTTCTTTTTTTAGTTTTTTAATAAAATAATTGTCTTTGTGACACGGTTTTTCTACTTTTATGGCATGTTTATCTCTGTCAATTGACATGTTTAACTCTGTCTATTGGCATGTTTATCTCTGTCTTTTAGCATGTTTTCTTCTACTCCTTCGGTCATTTTGGTCGTTCTTTATTTATGTTTTCATCAAGGTTGGATTTGACGACGCCTGGTCAAGAAGGCGCTTATTTGTAATCCCGTTGATCTTCTCTACTCTGGACCTTCGGTTTGAATTTGGATACGCGGATTGCGCCTGTGAAGAGTTTCTCAAGATGCTTGGCTCTGATTTGCGTTTTTTGGATGGTCTATCAATAGCTTCATTCCCTTTTGTGGTTCGTTTTGCCGATGCAGTCAGATTTCGTATCTATTTTTCGATCGAGTATTTGGATGGGTTTATAACCTTTTCATGTATGGTTCATGTCTGATCTAAAGGGGCAGTTTTAGGAGAAAGTCTAAATTATGTATTTATTTTACAATGATAATTTGTAAACCCTATTATAATTTTGAGTATTTTTTCGTTAATAAAACTAGTGGCATTTTCTCAAAAGAAAAAACAAAAGTTAGTTCATCGTGTCCTAACTATTATTCTTGTTATTGAATTTGAAAAGTTCCATCTAATTTAACTATTAGGCTGTTTCCGTATATTCCATGAAAAAAAGCTTAAATATATAATTGGTACTTGAACTAGAAATATTTTATCAAGTTAGTACTTAAATAATTTTGACTCCCAATTTAATACCTAAATTTTAATTTCATCCACTATTTTGATACTTTTATTAACATATTTAGTCCTCAAAACTTATAAATTCTATCAATTTAGTCATAATTCGAAACAATTCAAAACATTTAACCATTAATATTAAAAAATCCATCACTTTAATCATTTTTGTGATACTTTCAAATCAAGCAAGCTTAAGGGGTCAAAACAACAATGAGATAAGTGCATCCTACCATAAAACAAGAACAAATTATTGTTAAATTTTTTATACCATGAAAGTGATAATATTTATAGGAGAAGGACAAACAATTTAGGAGATGAACACATAGTAAATTGATGAGATTTTTAAATATAGATGGTTAAATTTATTGAATTATTTCAAAATATGACCAAATTAATTAATTGTATAAGTTTTGGTATCAACTTGGGAAAAGATGTCTAGTTCAAATACCAAATTGAGAGCAAAAATTCTTTAAGTACCAACTTAGGAGAAGATGCCTAGTTTAGGTACCAATTTGGGAGAAATTTTCTTTAGGTACTAACTTGGGAGAATGTGTATAGTTCAGATACCAAATGTGTATTTTAGTCAAAAAAGGTTTAAGGGTGTAATAAGCCTTTGAATATTTTTTTGTACACAATTAAGTTCTTGAACCAATAAATTAAATAAATTAAGCCATTTGACTAATTTTGACCATTAAATCTAAACATTTTTTGTTTAAATATTACCGCCACATGACACATTGTAGTTCTATCATGTGGCATTTACAAATTTTAAAAGAATATTTTTATATTTTTAGGTAAAGTACACCAATGGTCACTGGAATTTTAAAACTTTTATTGGGGTCATCCAACTTTTATTTCGCTTTTATTTTGGCTCCTTTCGTTTTAGTCACCATAATTTTAAAATCTTCATTGGGGTCACTCAACTTTTATTTCTCCTTAATGCTGATGTAGCTATTTTTTTTCTCAACAGACTTAAGATTATTACAAGGTAGTGACTGCTCATATTTTTCTCAATCCTTTGAACGCATATACACATTGCATACAAATTTATTCAAACTCAAATATATTATAATGAACATTATTTTTTTTCACTTTCGTTCAATTCTCTAAAAGCGGATATTATGGGCACGTAAAGAAGTCCACGTTGATTGTGTTCTTGGGGCCACTCTCCCAAAGGTGTCGGGAGCAATCCTTTAGCTAACGGAAATGAGTAAACATCCACACTCCTCCCAACCACTCCGTTAAGTTGCTTTCCATTGCTTTCTAGAAGCATTGTAGTGACGTGGATTGACTTGGGGGCAACCTTCCCTCAAATGACAACCCCCCAACCCCAAAACATACTGCTTTCAATCACAAAACCGTTCTTTTAATAAAAAAATTATTTTTTTATAATACATGTTCATTTTATGATTAATGTTCGAGATTTATAGCTCTCTCTCTCCTAGCAATATCGCCTTCAAAATTCAAACCTAAACTTTTTTTATTCTAAGAACAATGCGTCTTGTCATTGCACCTAACATTTGTTGGTAAAAAAGTCGATATTATTATCAGATCTTGAATCTTAAGATATTAACATTTCTTACTTTGCATATTTTTTTACATATCATCGTTAAATAATATTTAATTGTTAATTTTAATAATTTCTTGTAAGAATTTCTGAAATATTTTCGTGTAAATAAATTCAAAGGAAAAATAACTAAATTTCTTATAGATCATAACAAAAAATATTTAAATTAACAAATAAACATTATTCGTTGATGATACGTGAAAATATGTTAAATAAAAATGTCAATTTCAATATTTTTTATTAGAATTATTTAATAGTGTCAATATAAGTTACTTAATATTTAAATAATAAAATTTGAATAGTGTAATTTGATTAACTAAAAGGTTTGTGATGTAAATGAAAGTGACTATTAAATTTGGTGATCTAAAATGTAAATTACCCTCTAAAATACCATTAGATCGACTCCTTAAACACAACTATATATCTTAAGAAAAATTAGAGGTTTTAACCCTGACATTATAATGGGGCAAATTGTGTTGAGTCACCCTCGTGGGATGCGGCAAGCCTTTGGGGTAATAGTTGACAGCCCAAAATTTTTATTTTTTAAAAATACATTGCAAAATTTAATATTAAAATATTAAAAATAAAATTGACACCCTTTCGGTAGAATATTAATACTGTTTTAAAAATAGTTGACATTTGTAATATAGATTTTTTGGCTTTGTCTATAGTCATCTCATAATAAAACTCTATTATTAATTTTTTAAATTAATAAACTCAATAATCAATGTTGGTCAAAATAATTTATTTATTTAATTTGATTTATAGACTTAATTGAGTGTGAAAAGTTTATGGACTCAATTATGTTTTTAAAAGTTTAAAAATTTCTTCCACCTTAGTAAAAAAACAGTGCATAGAGTTCATAGCTTGACATCTGACCAAACATGAGTTGTATCTTACACAGTTACACTCTTAAGGCACACACCATATATAAAAATTTTAAAAAGCTATTTACTGAAATGAAATAAATATATTTTAATATATACATAATATAATTATCAGTATCCAATTTACTAATTAATCAATCTTAATCGAATGTTGTAAAATTTTATTATGAGATGACTATAAAGAAAGCCAGAAAATCTATTACAATGTCACCTATTTTTAAAATAGTATTAATATTCTACTGAAGGGGCCATTTCTATAATGTACTAGTCAAATGTATGCATTTTGATTAGTGTCTTATTTTATGGTTATGGTCAAGACTTAAAAAAGTATTATTTTCTGAAGGTATAATGTTAAAAAATATCCCTAGCATTTAATTGAATTGTCACTTTAAACATTTTTTGAAGTATTTTAGCCATCAACGTTTTATTTTGAGGTCAAAATGACTCATCTACGAATGAAAATTGTTAGTCAACTGACGATAAACAACTTAAAATGACTTGGCAGAATGAGACGTTAGAAGAAAAAATATTTTATATTTTCTATAAATTTATAAAATTATTTTTTGATTGATGTATCATTTTGTAAAGTCAATATATAACATTGCTATCGTGACGAGTACCTTTCATGTAGGATTTTTATATTATTTCAAGTTATTTATCTGTAGTTAGACTAATAATTTTTATCTATAGAAAAATTATTTTAACCCAAAATAAAATGTTAATAGCTAAATTACTTTAAAAAAATAAAAATCAAACGATAATTCAATTAAACGTTAATAACATTTTTTTTATATTATGCATTTTCTGAACGACTTGATATTGTATAGAAAACAAGTTTAAGTTCAACTAATCGAATAATTGCCGTATCAGATTCCTTAATTTGCACTTTTCCCGTGACAATCAGTCAAAATATCTCAATTGAGCTGCTTAATCCAGTGAACTGTACACGTGTCACTCAACCAAGCTGTAGGTTTCCCGTTATCCAACTTCGTTAAATAAAGAAGAGGCGGCTGTCAGCTTTCTTTCCAATGCCTTCAGTGGCTACAGTAAAGCAAAACCTTTTAAGAAATGGAGAATTTTGAGTGTTCTTCAACTGAGTTGCTTCCGGGTTTACCTGAAGAACTCAGTCTGGAGTGCTTGACTCGGCTACCTTACACAGCTCACGGACTCGCCTCCCGAGTTTGTCACACATGGCGGGATTTTCTCCAAAGCCTAGATTTTTATTACCACCGCAAAAGACTAGGGTACACCCAGAAAGTCGCTTGCTTGGTTCTAGTCTTCAACGATGGAATCGTTATTGGACCTAAACAACCGGGTGGATCACCGAGTTGCGGGATTGCTGTATTTGACTCGGTGAGTCAGAGTTGAGATAGATTCCCCCCGGTTCCCAGGTACATAAACGGTTTGCCTTTGTTTTGCCAATTAGCAAGCTGTGAGGGGAAGCTTCTGGGGATAGGCGGGTGGGACCCGGTGAGTTACAATCCGGTTACTGACGTTTTCATCTACGATTACATGACTCGGCAATGGAGACAAGGGAAGGATATGCCGTCGAAGAGATCGTTCTTTGCGATCGGAGCATGTTAGGGTCGGGTTTTTATAGCGGGCAGACATTTCGAGAACAAGAACGCGTCGAGAGCCGCGTGGGTTTATGATTTGAGAACGGACGAGTGGGCCGAGTTGGGGGAGTTGAGTCAAGAGCGAGACGAGCGTGAAGGCGTGGTGATCGGGGAAGACGAGTTCTGGGTCGTCAGTGGATATAGAACGGAGAGCCAAGGTCAATTTGACGGGAGCGCTGACGTGTACTGGCTAAATTCGGGTCAATGGAGACGGGTCTAAGGGGTTCGGGAACCCGGTCGGTGCCCAAGATCGTGTGTGGGGATAGGGAAAGATGGGCAACTGTTGAATTGGGCAGAGACCAACCCAACCGGGTCGGGGCATGTGGATCAGCCTTGGAAGAGGCGGGTTTTGGTTACAGGGTCGGAGTATCAAGGTGCCCCGCTTGGGTTCTGCAGGATGGAAGGGCAAAATAGTAAATTACAGAAGATCCATGTGCCGAATGAGTTTTCTGGGTTTGTCCAATCAGGCTGCTGTGCAGAAATCTAAAAAGATTATATTATTAATTTGCGGTTGTATATGCGGCCGTAGTTGCAAGTGTTGCGGACTTAATGTTACAGCGACTTTAAAAATTATTACGACACGATTGTTAAATTATATTGTGATTATAATTTAATATTATGAAAGAGGAAGAGTAAAATTTAAATTTTATATTTCATTTAGACAATGGAACTTATATAGAGTGATGATCTTACACTCCAATTCAAGCATCAAGGCCTGCAACAGCCATACATATTATGACAATTAAATGTTATTTAAAACAATAATAACATCTAAATCATTAGGGAAGCCAAAATCTGGATGAAGGCCTCGAGTTTCGGTTTACCGAGACGATAAATCAACAGACGCCGGATCTTTTGCGATCGACAAGCCGCTTCCAGTACTTAAACACTTCTTCCTGTGTCTCCCTCTCTGTCTTCTTATGTGGGGCGCGACCCGGCAATGCATCCATTTCCTTCATGACCAGCTCGATATGTTCCACCAGTCTTTTTGCCAGCCCGTAGCTGAAATCCTCGCGGATCACGGCGCGCAGCACCGCGATATGTTGCGCGTCAGCGGGCATCGTATAGGCCGGGAGGATCCATCCGAACCTCCGCAGGTTCTCGGCTATCTCGAACACCGTATGTTTGCTGCCACCTTTTAGACTAAAAGCCACCAGCGGCACTCCGATGTCCTTAGACACGATGTTGAACCGCCCGGTGTTCTCTATTCCTTGTTTAAGCACTTTCATATTCTCCATGCAGTTCTCAATTATGTTCTTGTAGCCCTATTAATCATTAGATTGAATCAACAAATTCATTCATGTGCACTTCAAAACATATATATTTTGGCACCAAGATATAGGCAATTACCTCGAAACCGAGGCGTAGAAACTGGTAATACTGAGCAATAATTTGGCTTGAGCCTGAGATTGTATGCAAATTATCATGTTTACGGCAAAAGATAACTAAGAAAATGTATGAAATTAATGTGTTAATTACCTTTGGAGAAGTTGAGAGTGAATGTGGGTTGATCCGATCCGAGGTAGTTGATATGAAACACAAGATCATCAGGCAAATCCTCCTTATTCCTCCAAACAATCCAACCAACACCAGCATATACGAGCCCGTATTTGTGGCCGCTAACATTGATGCTTTTAACTAATGGCAACTGAAAATCCCATTCGAGATCTGGGTAAAGGAAAGGAGCGATGAATCCTCCACTAGCGGCGTCAACATGGATTGGGGTGTCCCAACCGGTCTCCTCGTTTTTCTTCAAAAGGAGGTCATTCAGCATCTTCACGTCCTCAAATTCTCCAGTCAGGGTCGATCCGAGAATAGCTGCTACACATATGGTGTTCTCATCCACTAGTTCCACTGCTTGTACTGGGTCCATAATGTAATATCCCTCTTTCAACTTTACTTCCTTCAGCTCTACCTCAAAATACCTAGCAAACTTCTCCCAGCAAACCTGTGCATACAATTTCATTAGTATTATTTCATGTTCGGCACGTATCTGGACCGTGTCAAACATGTATCGTATCAACACATAATCTCACCTGTACATTAGCTCCTGTGACAATGTTCGGTTTCTCGGTCGATTTTCCCTTGGCTCTCATTTTATGTTGCCACCTCCTTTTAAAAGCTAATCCAGCCAGCATTATAGCCTCGGAGGAACCAACCGTTCCCACACCGATGGCCGTCTCTTCTGCCCCAACCGGAGCATGGAACAGGTTCGCAATCATGTTAATGCATCGGTTCTGCATAACCGATACGATCACTGATTAATTTAACGAATGCTGAAGAAATCGATTATGAAAACGAAAGAATTTCACATGATACCTGGAGTTCGGTGGTGACAGGGTACTCGTCCATGTCAACATAGTTCTTATTAATCGCAGCCATCATAAGCGTATCGCACTCGGGTTCCATCCATGTTGTAACGAATGAAGCCAAGTTCAACCTCGGGTTTCCATCGAGCATAAGCTCATCGTGTATCACTTGGTACGCCGCGTCCTTCGGCATCGACCTTTCGGGCATCTGGAACCTGGGAACAGGGCTTCGTGTATATCGAGAAGCAAAAGTGGAGTGCAAATGCTCATCTGCAGGGGTTGTAGCGGCCAACATTGTTTCTTACTTGTTCTTTTTTTTGTTCTTCTGTAGAGGCTGAACGTGTTGGAACATAGGTATATAGGGGTATGTATACCTGTAGAGAGAAATGGGAAACCGATCCATAATTCACTGAAATGACCCGTTTTGATCGGAGACATTATAGGAATACCGGTAGAGATGGAGCCAGATTTTTACCTGTTCCTGTAAAAATATTCATTCTTTTACTTGGCATGTCATTGAGACATATCAGCATACACCTGGTCGGTATAATATAGGGATTTATTTGGGTTACCTCGAACAACAATTACATGTACCTTCTCAGTGTCCTTATTTTTATCTAAACACTAAAAAATTAAATTTTCATCCTTAGGTTTAAATTCTAAACCCTAAAAAATAGAATTATCCCAAATTTCTAAACACTAATCTTAAAGTTTAACCCTAAATTTAAACCTAAACCTTAAATCTAATATTTTAGTGTAAGATATACCTAAAGACATAGAAAAAGGTAAAGAATTTCTATTCGGTTAGCTCTATGTTGAGAATCTTTGTCGAGACATCAACATATTTGTTCAAAAAAAAAACATACACTTAAGTTCAATTTTATTTTGTTCATTCGTTTTGAAAAATTATAATTCAATTATTTATGTTATTGAATTATTTATTATATTTTGATCATAAGCTCTTAATTTCCATTATGTCGAGATAAGTTAATCTAAAGGGTTATATTTTAATACACAAGTATAGATGAATATTTTACTTGATTTGGTTGGGTTCTGCCTGTCGGGTTTTAAATTTAAAAATTGAGTTTGGGTGGGTAGGATTTTTATTAAAAGTGAAGTTGTGTTAGGTCGGGGTCGAGTATATGGTGAAAAATGTTCGACTTGACCCGATACTAATAAATTTTCTCATAAATTTTTAGGGATATTTGTAATAGTACCTCCTCTTTAAATATTTTTTATAATTAGGTCCTTAAAATTGTATTTTTATTTATAATTTAACCCTTAAAATTATTATTTTTTACAATTAAGTCCCCTAAAATTATTTTTTACAATTTGGTCCTTAAAATTATTTTTTCTATAGGTCAGGGTCAGGTTTAGAGTATTTATTTTCGGGTCGGGTTTTTTTAAAAGAATGATGTTGGGTCGGGTTTGGTTTTAGGGTACTTACTTTCGTGTCGGGTTCAGGTGGGCCAAAAACCTCAACCCGACCCGTGCCCATCCCTATACACAAGTTGTTTAAAAAAATTTACACAACCCTTCGTATTTAAGCTATAAAATTTAGAACCTAAATCTCTAACCCTAGCACCCTAAACCCTAAACTCTATACTCTACACACTAAACGCATAAACCCTAACCTAAATCCATAAACCCTAAAATTAAACACAATTTTGTGTATCAAAGTATTTTCCTAATTTAAAAGGGTTTATTTTAAATTAACTCATAAACTTTAAGTTAAATATAAATTTAACTTTTGAACTTTAAATTAAATAGCAATTTAACCCCCAAATTTTTGTTAAAGCTCTTTGTCGTCAGTCGTCCACCACTGTTGCCAACTACCATTGGATCCTAAAATTTTTAGGTCATCTGTTTTTGACCTTCTAAATATGAATTCAATGTTCATTTCATCAAGAAGTGTCTTGAATTTTACAAATCTAATTAGATTTATCGAATATGAAATAGTTATCGAATTGATTCCGTATATATTGCATAAGAATAAATTGACTAAAGGAAGAGGCCGATAATTTATCATTGCGAAAGCTGTTAATGTGACCGATTGAGAGCTTGCATTTGTGAAGTGGACATTGCTTCGATTTGATCAAGTGTTTTGATTTTGTTGTAAATCTGTGTGTTAGATCGGCTCCTTGATGTGTTGAATTTGCTTTTATTTTATTTTTTGAGCAGGAATTTGTTTAATAGTCGTAAAAGACAATTGATCGGTTGTTCTTTACTCAATTTAAAATAAACGAATTATAAATCCCAACGAGTAATAACCGAAGACGGAATCAAAAAAGTAAAACTAAAGAGTAAAGTATAATTAACCATGAAAAATTAAAAAAATAAATTTAAGTAAATTAAAGTTTTGGGATCAAATAGATAAAAATCTCATTCAATTTTTTTATTAGAAAATTGAGCCCGACTATACTTTAGTCCGTCTCTGGTAGTAATGCAATAGTTTTCCTCCATGTTAGTACGAATAATCTACAAATTGTTAGAAACAAATTCGTTTTGATTAGTATAATGGCTTAAATACTTTTTTGTCTCTTAAACTATGCACTTTTTATCGAATAGTCCCTTAAAGTATTTTTCGAAACATTTTACCTTTGAATTAAAGATCGCGATTTCTGTTGGTCTCTCTTTTGTAATGGCCATTTTAAAAAAAATTAACCCAATTAAATTGTGCCATGTGACTTTTTTGACAAAAAGTTAACTGGCATTAAAAAAAATAAGTAAATAGCATGTTAAATCTCTCAAGTTTTATATTTATTCAATCTAACCTTAAAATTTTTTAACTTGAAATTCATTAGCAAATAAGAACCGTTCATCTTCCTCTCCAACTTTAAACCGCTGTTAGAGCCCTTATAACCTGAAATTGTGAGATGCGTTTTTGTTCCTTTTAATTAAAGTTGATATTCTCCTTTTAGCTTCATTCCACCTCTCTCCTTGTTGCACATAGTATGTTTGCCTTTTCTCATGAGCTTTATGAACACTATTTGATTCATGAAAAAATGATAAAAAAAGAAAATTTTTAACAACAACGAGCAGATAAAAAGTGATGATGTGTTGGTTCAAAAATGTATGATTTAGTTGGTACAAAACACATTATCTGAGTTTTAACTAAACATGTTATAATATGTATAATAAAAGAGAAAAAGAAAACTAGTTTAATTTTGATTCTAAAATGCAAAAAAATTTAAGTTTATCTTCCCCTCTCTAATGGAGTTCTTGCAATAAGCAATGGCAGCTTGAATTGCAGCCTGCAACTCTTCCATGGCGCTATCATTGGTTGAAGAAGGAAACCATATGGTTGCAACAAAGAGACCACTATTTGTAGGAGATGTCCCCATCGACACCGGAGTCGACGAATAATACTTTCCTCTCCTTCTTCTCATCAACTCATCTTCCTTTTTATTTTTGATCAAACTAAGTTACCCGAAAACGAAAATTCCCTTTGAAGAACAACAAAGGCCGTACCATCCTTACGTATCTTTTCAGCAAATGATTCATGTCTAATCTCATCTTTTTCTTCTTATGCTTCTCTTTATCTTCCACATAGACTGAATCTACTCGTCTTTTTTGCCGTCTTGCGAAACTAAACAACGAGAAAGACTTGAATTTTTCCCTTGCTTTTGATTCTTTGTTGTTAACTTATCTGCCATTGATGCTTCTGATATTGCTGTCGCTTTTGCTGGTTTTTCGTGCTTCGGGTCATCGTCCAAAAGCTCTCTTATGGGAACGCGTGAAGCCATCCGATGAGTTGGTGGAGGAACGTGGAGAAATCGGGAGGTGAGAAAGGAGGTGTACAAGGAGCAAGTGGCCATGGAAGAATATATCATCGGTTGGGGTCAAATCAATGGCGATTGAAGATGGTGGGGCTTTGGTTTTATCAGAGTTTGCATTGGAGGAAGAAGATGAACATTTTAGGGGCTAGATTGAATAAATATAAGACTCCAGAGACTCAACATGCTACTTACACATTTTTATTAAAGTCACTCACTTTTTTTTGTAATAAGAGTCGTATAATGCGATTTAATTGGACCGATTTTTTTAAATGGACGTTACAAAAGAGGGGAGATCACGATTATTAGTTCAAGGAAATATCCTAAAAAATCTCTAAGGATTGTTCGAGAAAAGGTGGACAAATAAGCCTTTAAGACCAGTGTAGTTATTAAATTTAAAAGCACTTTCTGAAATTAACAAAATTATTCAAAAATCATCCACATGAAATTTGAAGTGAATATCAGTGGCATTACATTACTCGAAAATAAAGCAATGAAGAATTTGGAAGAAGTAGAAAACAAGATTTTAGAAGCAATAAGAACATTTAAAAATGTTCGTATGTATAGTAAAAATTTATAATAAATGACTTATTCTAAATTATCCTTTTGGTTTTAAAAATTATAATAATTTAAATCAGAAAATTAATTTTAAGATTATATGTGTAAAAAAATTGATACAACCCTTTATATTTAAGCTATAAATTTTAAAATTTAAATCCCTAATCCTAATACCCTAAAACCAAAACCCTAAATTCTAACCATAAACTTTAAATTTTACACCTTACAACCTAAACCCTAAACTTGTATATTAAAATATTTTCTTTAATTATATCATGTATATTATTTTAACAAATTATTTTTTTAACAAATTCTAACCCCAACTAAAGAGAAAAGGAAGAGAGAGAGTGTTCCTAGTGAATCTAGAATTCATAACCTAAAAAATAAAAAAATAAAAATAAACAACTTGATCAACCAACTAAATATGCTTGCTCTTCAACAAATTAATTCTACGTATATGAATGAATGCAAATCCAATTAGCTTAATGATATGTATATGATTTTTATAACGCGTGGCCAATGATATGTTAATGAGGAAAATTATTTAATTTTTTACGTTCTTATACAGAAACATCTGCACTTCCTTTATTACCAATTTGTCTCTTAACATTGGTTTATACATCAGCACCTTCAACCATTCATATCATTTATAATCCTCCAATAGAAAAAAGAAGGCTTTAATTTTGCAGTGCAATTAGTTCGAAACCATGCTCTCCGTCTCCTTGACGAAGCCATCTCCGGTCCAGTCCTTATCGGAATCTAAACCTTTCTTAACAGCTTTCCTTTGCCGGATAGCTTCTTGTTGTCGACGGACGAGGTCTGCATGTGTGGTGAAATATGGAAGGGAAGCCCTGAAAAAAATATAAAGAAAGATTATCCGACCAAACGTTTGTAAATCATGTGCAGTTGTCATTGTAAGAAAATGAAGCACACACCCTCTGAAATCTTCTATTGTTTTGAAGTTGTGCTTGTTCATGAAATCCTTGAGCTCTGCACAGAGTTTCTTCACAAGGCCATACCCATGCATCATAACACCGGTACAGACCTACAAGCATAGGCAATGATGATGCGAGCTTAAAACATATAAAGAACTTGATTACAGACTTCGGAAATTCATGAAATAATTAAACAAAACAAATACTAGTTCGAAAACTGTAGGCAACCGAGTAAGTTCTGCTCTCAGCAAAAAAATATATAGAGATTGCAAAAGTATTGCTATGTCACTACATGGCATTGCACCAAACTTGTGTCCTCAACATTTTTCAGCTAGTTATTATCCGGAAAAAAAAAGTATTATGTTACACTTCACAAATAAAACAGCATCTGAATATGCATTCCACATATTCGAATGGCACGATATAACTTTGACCTTAAGATTGACATGCTAAGACATCATTTAAAGGAAACAAATTTTTCCACAGGCATGAAGAGATAATAGTGACATCATAGCAAACTAGGTTACTCGGACTCGGGTTGAAATGTTGGACATAGGTATGTATCTGGCACCGGTATGGTTAGAATTTTCTAAGTTTTTCCATACATTTGGAGGATCCTTAGAAGTTGCATCCCCATATCCAAGTATTGGACATGGGTACTTCATGAAAAATGGTGTCTGAACAACATAGATAGCAGAAATCAGATTTTAAGAATTATTACCTGGACAGTATTTGCACCAAGAAGAATAAATTCAGCAGCATCACGCCCAGTCTCAACACCCCCAATGCCGGAAAGTGAGTAATCCTTCATATTAAACTCCGAATCCATCATTTTTGCAATGCTCATCACTTTAGCAAGTGCAATAGGACGGACTGCTTTGCACGAATAACCCCCAGGAGTCGAGTAGCTGTAAACAGAAGTTTTAAGTGAATAAAATCTTCCGGGTAAATTCTGAACCAATCGAAAACAAAAGATTGTTCAATTTGAGAAAACAAACCCCTCAACACAGGGCTCTGGGCGTAAAGTATCAAGGTTGATTCCCATCACACTCTGGATAGTATTTATAGCAGATATCCCCTCACAACCAGTACTTAAAGCCAACCTTGCCGGCTAAAAATATACAATATGAGGATAATATCAATTATCAATAATAAATCAGCAGTTTGATTAATAGAATTTTTCAACCACGAGAGAAACAAATGAATCTAGCCTATTTCAAGAAAGTAGCATGAAATCATCCTTTTTTTCCGTGTAGGAGTAAAACTCCATTTATGGGTTTGTCTCCCTTGATAATCATGACAATTTATTAAAAACGACAACAAAAAAATAAGTTCCCAAATTGTTATTTTTTGTGTTATTGATTCTCAATATCTGCAATATGTAGAAACAACAATGATATCCACTTCCATTTATTTTCAACAGTAATTTAGACAAGAAGCAATATAGAAGAAACAGACTTGCAAATTTTCTGTCCTAAATGAATATTCTGCTTGCAGCTGGAAATACAGCTTATATTATCTTTCACTCTGTTTATAGATGAGCAAATTTATAGTGACTTTTCAGAAACTACTCTGTTGATAAATATGGTGCTTAATGGTGGCTCAATTTACGAAAATACCCAAATGTCAAGTTTTAAACATTTTTATCCCCGGGAGAAAAAAACAATTTCATACATGATAGAGAACTGGAAGTCTTATACACAATTAAACAAGAAAGTAAGCATACCATTGTGATGTCAGTGATGTTAGGAGTCATCTTCGCCCACACAGGAACAGTCGCTTTTGCATTTATCCATCCACAAACTTCCTCCAGCAGTGCACAATCTTGCCCGATTGCCATACCCATTTTACGCTCGGGCATGCCATGAGGGCATGAGAAATTGACTTCAATGGCATCCTAAAAACATCATCAATTGATGACTAATAATTCTTAAGACTACGAGAGATTTAAACAGACAGAATCTAAGTGAAGAATATAGCTTACAATCCCAGTTTGCTCTACTCGATCAATAAGTTCTTCCCAATCAGCTTTCTTATATTCCTCCATAATGGAGGCAATGAGAATCCTATCTGGATACTCTTTTTTCAGTTGCGTAAATTCCTTCAGCATAGTTTCAAGGGGGCGGTCACTGATGAGTTCAATGTTCTCCCACCCAATTATTTGTCCTTTGGCCGAGCCATTCGCTCCTGCTCGTAGCCGGGCATACCTTGGAGTTACATTGATAACCTTGGCAGCATCTAATGAAACCTGGCAGAACAATTTGGTATCAAAGATTCAACACTAAGTATTGTGCAGTCCAAGATCATTTGGATTAAAAGAACAAATCCCAGAAATCATTTCAGACTGGCTTTGAATTGAAAGAGAACAAAAAAAGCAACTTAAAGGCCAAACATGCAAAGTCAAACAGATCAAACATGTCCAATAGCTAGTGGAAAAAGAAAAGCAAGCTACCCCCACCAACTATCATCCAAGGTTTATTACCTAAAACTAAATCCATAAGATATATATAATACATCTATTTGATTAACATAAGTGCCATTCTGGTATAAATGCAGACAGTGATTTATACAGCTTTCATTTCAAGATACCTTTTTTGTAATAGCAACCTGTATACACCCGCTGGTGGATCAGGTTTTGCATAGAGCTATTATGGGCCACCTTCTCAATCCAGTTTTCTCCTTTTAGAACATAAAATTTAAACTCTTGACCTTGTTGGCTTAAGAAACCTAGAGAGTTAATCCCATTTTTCTAGACAATTAATCTCATTTTTCTTTGTTTACAACATTAGAATTCAAACTCCGCTCACAACCGCTAGACCAATTGATTATTGGTTTCTTTTTTAAGATTCTTCTCTAGAGAGTTAATCCCATTTTTCTTTTTTCATATCAAGTTGAATTTATACAATTTTATAAACTTTGGGAAATGTTTTTTTCTTGATTCTATCATCTTCGTTTTCGAAATACAAGTTACAAAGACAAGTAGATTTCCCTTCCTCCATTAAACCGTTAAGTCAGACTGATTGCTGAGAAACCACAAGAAAGATGGAAGTTCAAATTCTCCAATGCATCAATACAATCTAAAGAAACAATTTATATCATATATCAAACTAAAACCGCCACAAAAAAAGGGAGGTACTTACAGTCTTGGCGATGACAGCGCCCCAGCCTTCATCAAAGGCTCTCTTCATGACGGTGTAGTTAGTTCCGGGTGGACCCGAGCCGATCACGAAGGGATTGGGCATATGGATTCCATTAACGCACACACTCAAATCCGGCTCGGTTCGAGAATCCGAAGCGAAGACCTTGAACCCGACTCGAGTGGGCCGAGTCGATCTCAGAGGAGCAGCATGGCGAGTGGGAAAAGAGTTGCGGTTGCTGTGGCCAACCTTTGCGAACTGGAGAGAAGCCATGGATGCCTGGAACTGAAGAAAAGATTACTTTGGAGATTGAATCTGGAACGTAATGGCCGTGGGAGGAAGAAAGTGACAATGAGGATACTTTAGGGAGTCTGGGCTGTGGATTTTTGACTTTATGTAGCTGCTCAAAACTACTAGTTTATTGCTTACAAGCAATTTCCTATCAAGATTATTATATGCAAAATTCATGTTCATCCCACAAATTAAACACTTTCACTTGCTCCGGGATACGTATTCTCCTTTTTCAATATCAGACTTTTTAGGAAATTATTTCGTATTTCTTTATAATAATCAATGCTTAAAAAACTGATTGTTGGTCCCATCGATCATATTATTGATTTTTTATTAAATCTAATTATTAGTTTCATCCTATTAACTTAATGTTCGGACTATAAATTTAATCTATCAATCTATCAACAATTTTTAAAAGAGATAGTTAAAATTTTCGGTTAATACTTTCTGCTTCTACTAAATTGTAGATTCAAAATTAAGTAGGAACAAAATTTTCATTTCCTTCCCCTAAGTATAAATTGTTCAATGAAAATAATAATAATTATCTAGCTTTTAAAAGATTCATGTTACATCTTATTCAAATTTTAATTAAAAATTAAATTAATTCTAATTGTTGAAGTTACTTAATAATTAGGTTTGATTAATAGCTGATTATTTATATTAGATAAAAAGTAGTCTTATCAAATAAGATTTTTATATTTACCATGGATTATTTGGTTCTCTCATCCATAGAAATATAACCCTAACTTGATTTAAATAAATAAATTACATGAAATCAAATGAAAGTTGTAATGATAATAAAAAATAAGATTTTTAAAGATATAATTGCATTAGAGGTTTTTCTAAACTTTAAATACTCTATTTTAGTCTCTAAATTATGACTCTTTCTAAATTAGTTCACAAACTTTAAAACATTCTATCAGCCCTCAAACTATCGATATCATTTTGATCCTATCGTTAACGTTTCATTAACTTTACTAATTAATAATAATAATATGTTTTTTAAGGTTTTGGAAATTGAACTCGTGACCCAGAAAATTCTTAGGACATTCAAAAATAGATTAATTTTTTAGATCACTAGTTCAATTCCCAAAATCTTCCAAAACATATTATTTTGTTCAACTAGTAGAGTTAACGAATTTTGACGAGAGGCTCAAAATGAAAAGCTATTCATAGTTTTAGGATAGGTATACAATGTTTTAAACTTTAAAGATCAATTTAGAATGGGGTTATAGTTTGCGGATTATACAAAATATTAAACTTTAGTAATCAATTTAAAATATAATTATAATTGGGGGACCTTTTGTGCAATTAACTATTTTAAAAAAGAATTGTTGCATATCAATTCTAAAATAATCTTTGTAACTCTTAAAAAAAATAAGCGACTCATAATTAATGCGTGATTTTTTTAAAATAATTTAAAATGTGATTACAATGTATTATTTATTTATGTATATTTTTAATCTTTTGACAATACACATAACCTTGTAAACAAAGTGATTTAAACTCGTATTTCTTAAAATAAATATTAGTTCATAATTAATGCAAGAATTAGTTTAGTTTAGTGTACTTTTATATGTATTATATAAATGGATCTTACGTAAACATTTACGTAAAGTATATAAATTCTATGTGCATGTGACATGATAAGTTATTATATTAAACAATAGGAGCTGACGGCGTCGCCAATAATTGCCATGGATTCCATCTAATTAATGAACACATACGTTAGCTTGAGAGAATGTTACATTATTAAAGGTAATATTTTTTAATAGTGTAAAAATGATTATAAAGTAATATTTATTTATAAATATTTTTAATATTAATAATGTATACATTTTACGGACATTGCGATTAAACTCGTATCCTTTAGAACAAAGATCATTCGCTTTTTTACTGTGACATTTGTTGGATCCACATTATCAAAGGCAATGTAAAATTTATTTTGTTTGACTTTATAATATAATTTGACATTGGTAGTAAAAACTATTTAAAAATATATGAAATAAGAGATCGTAATATATCTCTATTTAATAAAGAAATATATGAAATAATATGATTGTCATCCATTTTAGGTAATATATTATTTTAGATAATTAGAGATGTTAATGGTTGAGTAAGAACATTTGGTCGGTTAGCTAAATTAATTATATGTGTTCTCTTACATTTCCTTAGATCATGAGTTCTAGACCTACTAGGAGCATTTCCATTCTTTCGCCTAGAGTCTCTGTCTCTTCCCTCTCTATATGATTAAGATTAGATTTAAAATTTGTCAAAAACAAATTTATGTTAATGATAGGGTGGACTATTTGACCCGGTCCGAATGTAATTGAAAATAGATAATTTGGGTAAGCATTGCAGGTCCAAGTGCATACCTTGATTTTTTTTTGAAACCAGACTCTAGTCTGACCTATGAACACTTCTATTTTAAATGAAATACAAAAAAAAGTTTTTATACAAAAGTTTTGTAAACTAAAATTTACATAAATTTGTTAAATTTAAGGTTTATGGGATTAGTTTAGGGTCTATAATTTAATTTTTAAGATTATAGTTTAGGGTTTAAGGTTTTAGAGTTAAGAGTTTAGATTTTAAAGAAAAATTGTGTAAAATAATTTGCATATGTTGTGTATAAAATATAACACAAAAATCTCATTCTATGTTTTTATAGATATGTTGCAAATTTGTCACAATGAGGATTATTTTCGGAGTTTGTTCCTATATAGACTTGGTAATATTAAACTTGAGATGAAAAATATATATGGACATTTACATCAATTGTACGGAGAATATGTGCAATATTTAAAATATTATTTTTATCAATAATATTTTAAATATAAAATTTAGGTAGAGTTTCGTAAACTTAAAAAAATCAATTACAATCATAATTTAATAAAATGTACTCATATAATTTTGTATTCCACCAACCAAACATAATAATATTATATTCTAAGATTAATAATAATAATAATAATACATTCTAACCAAATAAATTAAACAAAGTAACATAAATCTCAATAATGTAAACACGCTAAAAATAAAATTACATTTTGTAAAGTAAACCGGCCAAAATTCAGTTAAACTAGTAAAGTTGATAAAAAAAATATAATATTGTCCCGAACCGCAAGTCCATAACCAAGACAATACAAACAATATAGCATGTGACCATATTTGCCACCTTTTAGGCCTACTAAATAACTCAAGAAAGATCAATCTTGGACAATGAATAAGACATGATAATTATCTTTTAATTGTTTCTAGATAATTTTTATATTATTTTTTGTTTAAAATTCAAATAGAGTTGTAGATAAAATAAGCTCTCATATTAATTGTTGATATAATATAATCTTAACCGTTGGCTGTAGAAGACTTTAATTATAAAAATAGGCTTACCCACACTTTATTTTTATACTTTACTTCAGAGTAATATAAGTCAGTAATCACTCAACTTTCTCATTACTTTTTACATCACCGATTTAGTCGGATACATGTTTTTTTTGGGTGGTTTTGTATATATTTATAAAGAGAAAAAAAAAACAATACTACCGTTGATTTGCAGAGTTGCAGACCACCATTTATTGATTTAAACATATAAAACCAATGATGATTTTATTAGCACGATGATTTCTAACTTAATCCCTTACTGTCAGTGATTTTATCAGCAAGGACATTTGTTTATCTAAATTAGGAGCACCACCAAACAAATCACTAAATCACTATATTTACAAAGCATTTATCCCAATAAAATCCCACAACAGAGAATCGGTTTATGAGCAATAGACAATAGCAAGCTTTCTGTTGCAAACAGCTTCAAAGTTCAAACAAGTATGAATGTTCTACTTCAAAGTTCAAAAGCCACTTATTACCCTAATATTTTTTTTTTCAAAATACCTTGACTGTGCATTGCTTGCGAGCCTGGACAGCTAGACCTGGAGATTGGACTGTCGAGTTGCTGCTTGCTGACTTGCGCGATGAGCGACGATGTGAATCGACCGGCGAGAAGGAGGAGCGATGAAGCCTGTCTCTTTAGTTAGTGATTTTAAATTGATCTGGGGAAAATACCACAGTTAAAATTATGTTTGGTTTAGTCGTTTAGGTGGGGGTCCCGAGTATGATATTTTTAATTTTAATTAATATATATTTAATTTATTATAAAATAAAATATATTATTATATATAATCGGATAGTCGGGTACTCCGCCTTATATAATATTTGCAACCCAAGTTCAACTCGAATACTTGGGAAAGTTATCGGGCCGAGTATTCAACTTAAAAAAATAATTTTAAAATTATTCGGTTATTTTGCTATTGGATTGGGTCAAGTACTTTTAAATACCCCTAACGGTACTCCGCCTTATATAATATTTGCAGCTCAGTTGTTTATCGTTTTCATCACTAGAAACTAAATTAATTTCTCAAAAGCTGAAACATCACTTTCACAGTTTCACTCTGTAAATAGGCTTAATTACAAAATGTATTTAAACTGTTTTTGTTTCAAAGTTTTTTTTATCAAAATAAATATCTAAAGTTTATTCCATGATTATCTATAGGTAACAATTTTTTTAAAAAAAATGAAACAAATGCCCAGCCTTTTGTTTTAAGTGTCAATTTTTTAAAAATAAATGTCCAAATTTAGCCGTTTTTATGTGCCTAATTTAAAAAAAAAACAATGACAGTTATCAGGAAATAATGACGAAGTAAACTTTAAATACTTATTTTATTAGAAATATTTATTTATGGTGGATATTTATATATTAAATGAGACTTTAATGTACTTTATTATTAGGGTTTCATACTCATTTAAATTAGGGTTTTTATCTTATGCCTATAAATATACCTATTTAAATTAGGTTTCTATCTTATGCTTATAAATATAGAGTTTGAAGAAAGCATTGTACACAACCCTACTTTGAGAATATAATACAAGTCTCTATTTTGTCTCTCATCTTGTTCTTATTCATCTATTTTATTCTTGCTCTTTACTTTATTCGCAACACGTTATCAGCACGATCTCGCTTAATAACTGTAGTTCTTGTTGGCAATTCCCGAAAAAGATTTCAACAAGATATTGGTGATTACATCTAACTTAGCTTGGAAATTCTGGTATGTTTTGTTTATTTTTATACCGATATAAAGATTGATTAACCACTCTTATATTGAGGTTAGTGTATTTTGATATATTGTTCGATTATTATTTCGTTCTAATATTTTGAATATTTCACCAATCACCCTTAATTATCTATCACTTTATCTAGAATTTATTTTTCTCTCAGATTGATTTTTTCCCTCGTAGCAGCAACGTCTATAAATAATATAGACTTCGCCATGTTCGGGTTCACAATAGTAATGCAAAGGAAACAATAAATTTTTAAGTATTTTACTAGAATAAGGAAAAAGAAAATTTTAATTCTTACATTGCAAAGGGTTGTGCGACATTATGGGGGTAAGACTTCCCTTGCTCTCAACTCTGGACCAATGCTTCTCGAAGTAGAAGGCTTTAATTATGGGGTAAGAAAATTATGTCGTATACTTATTAATATATCATCATAATTAAAGATCAATATTTATTTATGTTATTTTATTGATTAAAGTTGATGTTTTAAACCATATTTTGAGTTTTACATGATATCTTTAAATGGCTTGGAAAGAGATATGACATAAATAGATTATGAGAAGCTATCTTGGTAATTTATATCGCTATTTTCCTCGAGAGGAAAATCAATATCGGTAAACTCTATTTTTATTTTTATTCTTTAAATTATAATTTTAAAGTGCAATAAATTATGGTGATTTATGATCTACAAGAAGACTACTATAAATTATGGTGATTTATGTTCTCTGTTCTGTTGGTGTTGAGTTGATCATACAATGGCAATTGGCTAAGAGAGGGTGAATTGGCTATTTAAAAGTTGAAGGAAGCAAGATGGAAATGTAAAAATTGGGCACAAGCAATTTTTGAGTGGTTCAAGCTTAGAAAAAACTCTACATCCACTACCTCAGCACCCTACTAAGGATTTCAACAATTCGCTCACTGAATTCGCCCCCTTTTCTCGGCTTAGGAGGAAACCGTTATAATCGATCAAAGTTTCTACCCAAAACTTGATCAAAGACACTCTTACAAAGAGAAATTGTGGTAAACAAAAAAATGTCTCTCAAAGATAGATACGTTTACCCAATTACAGGTTCACACAAACCCAAACTTGAATAAAAATAAATACAATAAAATCTCTCAAGTGGGTTATAAGAATTTGACTTTATAGGGCTCAAAAGGATTGGATTTATGCTTGAATGTGATTAACTTGTTCAATTGTTGTTGTTGTTGTAGCTTTTTAGGCCTGCTTTTATACCATTTTATTGATTTCTATCCGTTTGGGTAGTTGGCATCATCAATAGAGCCGTTGGGCTCCCTTTTCCCCACCATTAATGTATTTCTGTAATTTATCGTATCAGTACATGAACAGCCGTATCAATACCTATCTCAAAATAGAAAGAACTGTTGTTCCCGCGTATCAATACAGTCTCAGTGTAAAACAATGGGCATATCGAAATGGGCAAGGTTGTATCAATATAATTTTTCTCACTTGGGCTACTGCCAAAACCTGTTTCGGTACGCCACGTAGGCGTATCGATACGAGTTAACTAATTTTCAAAATCGCGTGTTCCCGATAAGTGACAAGGCAACATTCGAATAATAAATGAAAGGATAGGAAAAATCTTAACCCCGTATCGATACGGTGGTAGCCGTATTGGTACATTGTTCTTAAATCTTAAACTAGTGTGAAGGTTGTATCGAAACAAAAGGAATCATATCGAAACATGCTTGCTTGTATTGAAATAGATTCTTACAGTGGCCTTTTAAGTTAAGCCCATATCGAAACGCTCAAGGGCGTATCGATATGCTTGGGCGTAAAAGTTGAATTTGTCTTTAAAAACACTTAGAAAAATTATGGGGTTTAAGTTTTTAACTTTGAATAATTTTGTACTTGAAAAATCCTTGTCGATCGTGAGTCTTTGAGATACTTAAAAATTTATTTTCTTTTACAAATAGGTCTTTAAACAATTTGTTATATCAAAATCAAACTTTGGTTTTACAATCTCCTCATTTTTGATATAACAAAACCAAGTTAAATTTTTAAGTCTTTTTGAAAAACTCCCCTTACTTTAAGATAGGTTTTAAAAACGTTTTTGAAAAATTTAAGCTCTATTACTTCTCCCTCTTTTTGTTATATCAAAATCAATGATAGATCAAAAGAAAAGCAAGAGTAAAGCAAAAACATCATAATTTTCATTGAAGCATAAGGCCATAATCAAGCAACATAAAAAAAATCCAAACTTAAAATCCTAAAAACAGAAGCATAGGTTCAAATATTAAATAACATAGGTGCATAAAATAGAAATCTTAATATGACATGTATGTAATGAATGTCTAGGGAGCATCCTCACCGTCCTCGTCCTCTTCATCTTCATCATGGGCTTGAGTAGCTTGAGATTGCCTCCATTCCCCATGGAAAGCTGTGAGAGAGATATCTATTGATCCTTGTTGGCTCTCAATTGCTTGAACTCGTTCTTCCAAGGAAGTAAATCGAGTGTTAATAGCAGCAAACCCTTCATTCATGGTTGTCTTGAATAAGGTCATAGATGTGTTTAATGTAGTGAAATGCTCATTGAGATAAGCCATGAGAGCATCCATAGCTGGTGGAGCTACCAGAGCTTGAGGAGCGGCTTGTGGAGGAGCTTTCGGTTCTTCAGGGATAGCATCATGTAAAAGTTCGACAAGATGAAGCCACTTTCCATTGAAATAGTAAAATTTGGCTCAAGTAAGGGAACGCTCATCAATGGGATCCGTGAGAGGCTTGGGAAAGTTGTGAGAGCAATTGATCTCCAATTGAGTAAACAAATAACTCAACGTTGTCCCATAAGTGAAGGATAAAACTAGAGAGGTGTGGCGATGTTGGACGAGGTAAACAAGCTGCACAAACATAATCTGAGCAAGGTTCGGTTGCTTGTCTCCCGAAAGTAACTAATCCAAAAATCATCCACTTGTCAGATAGTGGAGAACTTACCACCGAATGACCGAAACCACCAAGTGATCATTAAGTGTAAGATGCGGTCGTGTGCGTCTAATACGGTTACGGAGCCGCCAAGAACATGTCACATGGATTCCTCATCGTCGATTCCCTTATCTTCTATCCCAAAAACATTGACTTGAGTTTGAACATCAATACAAAATTTCTTCTCATTAAAAATGACTCGCTAGCAATGACCTTAGAACAGTCTTGGTTAGGGATACACCGGGCGTTAGCAAAGAAAATCAAGACAAGATTACGGTATAAAATCCCGAGGATAGCCAAAAATTGAATAAAGTTCTAACGTCTCAAAAGATGAAGATATTTAAACTTGAAACGTTCAGAGTTTAATAATGGAAGAGATGTTACTCTTTCGTGGTGAATTTTGTAGTTTTGGCATTGCTTGAAGTGATTTAAAGCCGTCAGGGTCAAAAAACTCTTTTGATAAATAACATTAAGGTTGGGACGAGCAGAATTATCTTTGTTTGAAGACTCGCAAACCTCGGTTGTTCTATCTCTCTTCCTCGGTGCCATAGAAAATTTGAAAAACAATTTAGGCACAAAACAATGTATACATAAATCATCATATTCGATCCAATATTCAATACAATAAATCAAGGAATTGTTTAAAAATCTATAGTTTAAAAACATATACAAGTATAAAATATAATTTTGGTAAAAAGAATTTCGAAAAACAATTTAGAATAATATACGGTATAATTTTATATTCAAATGAAAATTTTCAATTTTTGAAGAATTTTTACAAAAACTTGAAAAACTATAGTATGTATATGTTTAAAACACAAAACTAAGTAAAAGCAGTATATAAATCAAAACAAAATTAAAAATAAAAATAAGAGTTTTATACCTTAAGTTTGAGATTATGGATGAATAAGGATGAAGGGTGCAAGATGGAAATGTAAAAATTGGACACAAGCAATTTTAGAGTGGTTCAAGCTTAGAAGAAGCTCTACATCCACTACCTCAGCACCCTACTGAGGATTTCAACAATTCACTCACTTAATACGTCCCTTTTTCTCGGCTTAAGAGGAAACTGTTACAATCGATCAAAGCTTTCTACCCAAAGCTTGATCAAAGACACTCTTACAAAGAGAAATTATGGTAAACAAAAAATTCTTCTCAAAGGTAGATAAGTTTACCCAATTACATGTTCACACAAACCCAAACTTGAATAAAAATGAATACAATAAAATCTCTCAAGTAGGTTACAAGAATTTAACTCTATAAGGCTCAAAAGGATTGGATTTATGCTTGAATATGCTTGACTTGTTCAATTTTTGTTGTTGTATAAACATGAATACAATAAAAATGCCTCTCAAAGGTAGATAAGTTTACCCAATTACAAGTTCACACAAACCCAAACTTGAACAAAAATGAATACAATAAAATCTCTCAAGTGGGTTACAAGAATCTGACTCTATAAGGCTCAAAAGGATTGCATTTATGCTTGAATGTTCTTGACTTGTTCAATTGTTGTTGCTGTAGCTTTTTAGGTTTGCTTTTATACATTTTCATTGATTTCTATCCGTTTGGGTAGCTGGCATCATCAATAGAGCCGTTGAGCTCCATTTTCCCCACCATTAATGCACTTCTGCAACCTACCGTATCGGTACATGAACAGTCGTATCGATACCTATCTCAAAATAGAAAGAGTCGTTGTTCCCGTGTATCGATAGGGTCTCAATGTAAAAAAATGGCATATCGAAACAGGCAAGGCCGTATCGATATAATTTTGCTCACTTGGGCTACTAGATAGATAATAGATTAATGTAAAAACAAGGTAACAAACCTGTAGGTTAACATGTAAATAATAAGAGTTGTAAGTCTATCCTAACTAAGTAGTTTAGTTGTAGTCTAACTCTATCCGTGTGAGGGATAAGAGTCCTAGCCTAGAGGATATCTACTCAATGTAAAACTCCTTGTAAAAGTCTATAAGTAGACTTATTTTCTGTAAATCGAAATAACATAGCAGAAAACTTCTCTAACCCTATTTTCTACATGGTATCAGATTAGGGCGATCCTACCTATCCAACCGTTTTTTTTCCGTTTTTTCTCTATCGATCAAAACCCTCCATTTCAATGGCTCATTCAGAACCCTCTGCGTCAGAGATTAGTTCTCAAAATAATCCTCGTCCCTCTGAGTTCCAGCTTTCAGATTCATCTCTTTCTCCAATTACATCCTACAAATTAAATGGAAACAACTATCTCCCTTGGTCTCAGTCAGTGAGGCTATATATTACAGGAAGAAGGAAAGCTTCCTATCTCTCAGATTCAATGCCTATTCCAGAAGAATCTGATCCAGCCTATTTTAACTGGTTGAGTGAGAACAACATGATTATGTCATGGCTAATTAATTCCATGGTTCCCGAAGTTGGGGAAAAATCCATGCTCTACCAGACTGCAGCAGAGATATGGAGTGCAGCCAGGGATACATACTTCAGTGTGGATAATACACCAGAATTATTTGGGGTTGAGAATCAGATTAAAGATCTCAGACAAGGAGGTCTGTCCGTAGCACATCATTTTGGAGTTCTCACTAAGTGCTGGCAACAAATTGATTTGTATGAGGCAAATGAGTGGAAGTGTCCTGATGATATTAACTTCTATAGTAAATTCAAGAATCATAGGATAATCTTTCAGTTTCTTTTTGGACTTAATGGTGAGTTTGATGGGGCAAGGAGCATAATTTTGGCTACTAAACCCCTACTATTGGTTCGGGAGGCCTTTTCAGAGATTAGGAGAGAAGAAAGCAGACTCTCCTTGATGATACCAGCTGCTCAACAGACAGATGTTTCGGCACTCATTACAAACTCCAATTCTGGGAGTAAACAAAGGAGGGGGAGACCATGGTGTGAGCACTGTAAAAAGGCTGGGCATTTGATGGACCAGTGCTGGAAGCTACATGGAAAACCAACAGACTAGAAACCTTCTAGATCCTGATTTCAGAAGGAAGCAAATGTTGCATCTCCAGAAAATTTTTCCAGCAACTTTAGTACACAACAGATTGCGGAACTTCAACAAATATTCAGCCAACTATTGTCTAAGACTAATACTACTGCCTTAACAGCATCTAAAGGTAGAATTTCCTGTTTAGCAACAATTAATTCCTTGCATCGGATAGTAGATTCGGGTGCCTCTGACCATATGACAGGAAATATTAGTCTGTTCAGAAAATATATCAATCACAGATCTCCCTCCTCGATCAAGATAACAGATGGTTCCATCTCAACAGTGAAAGGAAGTGGTTCTATTGAATTAAGCAAAAACATAGTATTATCTGATGTACTTTATGTTCCTAAATTAGCCTGTAATTTATTATCAGTGAGTAAGTTGATTAAGGATATTCACTGTAATGCTAATTTTGGGGCTGATGGTTGTATTTTTCAGGCACAGGGCTCGAAGATGGTGATTGGCAGTGCTAGACTATCTAACGACTTATATATCCTTGATGGAATATCCTACCAGAACTCCTCTATTCCCAGTTGCCTTCAGACATCAGTTTCCTCTACAAGTTTAGGTTCAGATAATATTATGCTCTGGAATCTTCGATTAGGACACCCCAGTTTTTATTACCTTGCAAAGTTGTTCCCAAATTTATTTATCAATAAAAATCCTTCTTCTTTTACTTGTGAAGTGTGTCAAATGGCAAAACATACCAAAAAACCATATGTTTCTTCTCCTTTTAAACCTACTTCACCATTTGCTATTATACATAGTGATATTTGGGGCCCTTCTAAAGGTAGAAATATTTCTGGATCTAGGTGGTTTGTGTCTTTTATTGATGATTTCTCTAGGATCACTTGGACATATTTAATGAGAGAAAAGTCTAAGGTTGAAGTAATTTTTAAAACTTTTTATCAAATGATAAAAACACAATTTGATAGAAATATCAAAATGGTCAGGAGTGATAATGAGAGTGAATATCTTAGCAAGTCTCTTAGGTGTTTCTTTCAAGAAAAGGGAATTGTTCATCTCACCTCATGTGTCAACACCCCTCAACAAAATGGAGTGGCTGAGAGGAAGAATTGACATCTAATGGAAGTAACTAGGTCCCTTTTGTTTTCAGCTAGTACACCTAAATATCTTTGGGGGAAGCTCTTCTTACTGCAACTTATCTTATCAATAGGATGCCTAGCAAGACCCTAGGATTCAAAATACCCACTGAAATTCTGTTTCAACATTTTCCACACTTTAAACCATTGTCCTCAGCTCTTCCTCTTCAAGTCATTAAAGTGTGTGTTTATAGGCTACTCCTCGAGTCAGAAGGGTTACAAATGTTACTGCCCCACTAATAGAAAAACCTATATTTCTTTTGATGTTACCTTTTTTGAAAATCAGCCTTACTTTGCACGGCCTGACATTCAAGGGGAGAGACCTAAAGAATCTCAGTCCATACAGTCCATTATTCCTATGCCTATCCTTCCTGAGCCTGCCTTGGATATCATTGAAACTGTTGTCCCTAATCCTGTAGACACACCTTCTCCACAGTCTAAACCTTATAGTCCTTATACAACACCTCCTCCAACACTCAGAACTATATCACACTCTGTGACTCCACAACCACCAGAGAAACAACTTAATGTCTACACAAGGAGGAAAAGAAATCAAACTGAAGATGTTGGTCAGCCTAGCACTTGCCAGGAACCAGTTTTGAGTTCTGATGCTATGGAGACATGAGTTAATGTTATTCCACAAGATTCTACTGTGAACTTAGATGACTTTCCTATTGCTATTAGAAAAGGGGTAAGGAAATGTGCTGCTCATCCTATCAATAAATTCATTGCCTATGGGAAGTTATTATCTGGTTTCAAAGCTTTTACAACCAGCATTGATAGTGTGAAGATCCCTAAGACAGTAGAGGAGGCGTTCGAAATTCCTGAGTAGAGGAAGGCTGTTGAAGAAGAGGTCAAAGCACTACAAAAGAATAATACTTGGTGTTTGACTGATTTACCAGAAGGGAAAATGGTTGTTGGGTGCAAATGGGTATCCACAGTCAAGTATCACTCAAATGGGAGCATTGAGAGATACAAAGCAAGGCTAGTGGCTAAAGGGTTTACTCAATCGTATGGAGTAGATTATCAAGAAACCTTTGCCCCAGTAGCTAAATTGAATACCATCATAGTGTTATTATCAGTAGCTGTTAACAAGGAATGGAAGTTGCACCAATTGGACATAAAAAATGCTTTCCTTAATGGAAGCCTTGAGGAAGAAGTATACATGGAGGTTCCACCAGGTTTGGAGGAAAAGACCACATAGAGGACAGTGTGCAAACTAAACAAATCATTGTATGGATTAAAGCAATCCCCTAGAGCATGGTTTGACAGATTTGCTAAGGCTATGGTTCATAATGGGTACAAGCAAAGTCGAGCAGACCATACATTGTTTTGAAAGGTTGCTCCAGATGGTAAGATAACTCTTCTAATTGTCTATGTTGACGATATGATCATTACAGGGGATAATATTGAAGAAATAGAGATGCTGAAAACTGTTCTAGCAAAGGAGTTCGAGAGTAAGGATTTGGGAAGCCTTAGGTACTTCTTAGGAATAGAAGTAGCAAGATCGAAAGAGGAGATTGTTATAAACCGAAGAAAGTACATCCTAGATCTACTTATAGAAACTGGGATACTTGGAAGTAGACCAGCTGAAACCCCAATGGAACCAGGTTTAAAGTTTAGTAAAGATGAAATGGGGAATCCAGTGAATAAAGAATCCTACCAAAGACTAGTTGGGAAACTAATCTATCTCTCACTTATTAGGCCTGATATTGCATACTCAGTGAGCATAGTTAGTCAACATATAAGTGATCCTCGAGAAGAGCACATGGATGCAGTCAATAGAATTCTGAGGTACTTGAAATTTACACCAGGATCTAGACTATTTTTCAGGAAACATCATGATAGGACAGTAAGGGTCTACACGGACTCAAGCTGGGCAGGAGAACTGACAGATAGAAGATCTGTTAGTGGCTATTGCACATTTTTGTGGGGAAATTTGGTCACCTGGAGAAGCAAGTTGTGGTTTCTAGAAGCAGAGTTTAGAGCTTTTGCTCTTGGGATATATGAAGGAATGTGGATCAAGAAACTTCTCATGGAGTTAGAGCTGGATGGAAAGGCAGAATTTGAAGTTTACAGTGACAGTCAGTCAGCAATGAGCATTGCTAGAAATCCAGTACAACATGACAGGACCAAACACATTGAGATTGATAGACACTTTATCTATGAGAAGGTCAACAACGGGGTTGTAAAGCTTCACTATATTCCTACTAGGAACCAGCTAGCCGATATTTTCACCAAAGCACTTCCAAGAGTGAGCTTTGAAGAAATGTCATCCAAACTGGGTGTACATAACATATACACACCAGTTTGAGGGGGAGTGTAGGTTAACATGTAAATAATAAGACTTGTAAGTCTATCCTAACTAAGTAGTTTAGTTGTAGTCTAACTCTATCCGTGTGAGGGATAAGAGTCCTAGCCTAGAGGATATCTACTCAATGTAAAACTCCTTGTAAAAGTCTATAAGTAGACTTATTTTCTGTAAATCGAAATAACAGAGTAGAAAGCTTCTCTAACCCTATTTTCTACAAAACCCTTAAGGAAAAGTCAATTCTTTGCAAGCAAGACCTGCTCACCACAAATGGGTTGCGGACTGAAATCAAAATATCACGCTCAGCTAATATACTTTCAACTGCATTCTTACGAATCATATTTGCCTTCTTTAGAACCTGCACCAAACAGCAAAACTGATATTTTTGTTGAAAATTAAATCAACCTTCACTCTCATTGACAACAGAATAATGAAAACCAGATGAGGGGCCCAAACATGGTACATCAGAAATAGAGGGGAGTCGCAATAAAAAACAAGCAGGAATTGTCTTTAACACGAGAATTACATGGTCAGTAATACAATATAAAAAATTAAAATGATATGGCCAGAACATAGGAATAAGATAAAAGGTCAGAACAAAGCAGAGAACTTAAAATAAATTTTAGCTGGAAAAATCCCATGGGCATTGCTGCAAAAAGAATATAGAATTTGTTTAACATCCATTGCTTGGTATGATTGATAATGAGAGGAAAGAAATGAAAAAAAGAAGAATTATCATTTTACCATCATATCCTTTGTAAGTTAAGATGAAAAATAAAATATGAAATCCAATAATAATCGAAATATACAAACTTGATTCACACCGCTCACATTTTTCTTTTATCTTTTTTTTTTAATTCAGACTGGTTTGGTTTAGTTAGAAGGTGTGGCAAATGATAATCCTTCCTTCTCACTTCTGTTTCCTACCAAGCACCCTGAAATTCATTTTCTTTCCACTTTCCCAATCCCTAAACCCAAAATTCATTTTTATATTTTAAAATGTTAAGATGATTAACATCACTGTCAGTGCTTTGACCATCTTTCATGCAAATAGAACGTGTTATTACTATCTTGGTTTGAAGGTATTTCATGAAAGTAACATCATAAGGACAATCAAACTCCTTTTTAGCCCATAAGCGTAGAAAAATTAAAGCCCAAATGTCCTTATTGCTCCGTGTTCGAATCAAACTGGAATAAATTAAAAAAAGAGACTGGCAGCAAGACCAAGGTGAAAAGTGGGATGTTAAATTATTGGATTTAACCCAACCATTTACAGCAGCCACAAACTTCCAGATATTTTTCTTCGTTTTGGTTTCTTCTTTCTTTTTACATATCTCTCACGTCTTCCCCCTTCCTCCATCGAGTTAGCTTTAGTCTCCCTGCATTTGGCATATTTCTCCAGTCTTTCTTTGCCATCTCCAAAACTATGTTCACTTTTGGCTCAAGATTCTTCTCCCCATACACCTTAATTGATTATAAATAGTCTGTTTATTGTGTGGGATGAAGATTCTACAGAATTTGAGAACTTTGTTCACAGCAACAATTTGGTCTAATTAGAGGATTTAATATCTCACCAAGTCAGCTGCTTCTAACAAAGATACTCTAGCAAAATTGCAAAATCCAGCTACATAGATTTTGATAAATGATTTACCAGAAATAAAGTTATTTGGGCATAAATCTTTCCTTGATTTTCTAGAACACATTTTCAAGTAATCTTGGTGACTGGGGATACAAATGCAACAAAGTCCCCAAAAGTGATCCGGATCACAGTAACATAGGGAGTTACCAAATTCAATAAGAAATTAAGAGGACTACTAAATATGCATCACAATGACAAATATTCAAGATAGAGGAGCTTAAAGTTTGTAAGAAATTAAGAGGGAAACTAAATATGCATCACAATGCCAAAGATGCCTTCAAGTATTTCTACTTATGCATTAACGAACCAATGAAAAGTTTAAAAGAATAAGAGCGCATCATAAATTTATGGAACATTAAAACGATAATAAATAAGGACTATAATATTCATTGATAAAAAAATAACTTGGGGAAAAAAATAAACTCGGGTACCTTTTTAGCAAAAAGATCCCCTGTTGTTCTCTTTTTAGCTAAGAAGACACGTCCAAATGCTCCACGACTAATTGGTTTTATTATCTCAAAGTCATCTATGGAGGTACGGTCCTTAGATGAATGAATAGGGCTAGTTCTCAAACTACGAACCGCATCATCCTCTAAAGGAGCATCCTCATCAATTACGGTACTTGTTATATCAACCTTTTCATCCTCGACTAGCTCACAAAGCTGCAAATACTTCTCCCTAAACATTGAAATCATAAGTGAATAAAGAAACTACAACAAACTCAATTAGCACCTTTTGCTTAAATTCAAATGTTCTTTACAATAGAATGTTCAGCAAAATTTCCATCATATGGCTAAATTTTATTTTTTTGAGGGCACCTATTGCATTGTCCTTATACTTTACACGTGTCAGAATATCTGCCCTAAAGAATGTGTCAAAGAATATCAGCAACATATTTACCTGATCAATTTCTCAATAAGTGCCCCAAATGTTTCTACTGTAAGTGCGTCAAATTTCCTGCGGTCTATGACAAGTCTCAAATCTTCAAGAGAAGATAGCAAATATGGCATGGAACAATCATCAACCAATGGCGTATTTGCTACACATCTGGCAATATCAGCAAGTTCATTCATCTGGATGTCGTTGAAGAAATTAGAACTTGGTACTGCTACGGTAAGACCAAAATACACTCAACTAGATATTAAAAAGTAACACCTCAGGGCCACAGAACCCAAACTCTTCAAAGCAGACACATAATGCAGCTGCAATGCATAGAGTTGTATTTGCAAAATTGAACTGAAACAAATGCTGGTATAAGCAGACAAATTGAGATGAAAAGCTTTCATCTTAAATACTTTATAATCTATCAGCATAAGCAACTATTGGCAGTCAAATGCTGGTATAATCTATCTGTATAAGCAACTATTGGCAGTCCAATGTTGGTATAATCTATCTGTATAAGGAACTATTGACAATCCAATGCTGGTGCATAACGTTGTCTTTGCAAAAATTTAACTGAAACAAATTACAAATCACAAATCACAAAAACGTAGACAAAAATTTCTTTTATATACAAGTATTTCAAACAAACAAAAGGAAGAGCATAACAGGAGAGAAGAGCTGTGTAAGGAGGGAAGGTCAAGGGAGAAAATATGAAGAAAAAAAAACATACTAGTTCATTGGACATATAACAGTACACAGCACTTTCTGATGTTCTTAAAGCAAATAAATTGTTCTGAAATAACAACTGGGCATAGAGATACCTGTGGAAGATCCCCTTGCTCAGAGAAAGCACCCTTGCCTGACAATAACAAGTCTATCCGACTAGTTCTCGGTGTCAATAAAGGAGATCTAGGAGTCATGCTTCCAGCAGATGATGCTGTCATTCCTTGATCAGACTTCGGACCAAAGCGAGTTTTACATGACATGGAAGGCAAACCCTTAAGGTCATCCATAAAAACTGAATTATCAGCTTCAGGGAAACAATCAAGCATGTCTTCAGAACCCCTCCTTGACCAATCACTTAGTTTAGGAGATAGAACATCAGATTCTTCAGTCACACTCGAATTTGATGCTTTTGCAACGTCTGGGCTCCCTAAATGTTGGATATCCCTATTAGCAAAGGATTCTGCCATCTTCTCAAGTGTTTCAGCAATTCTTACAAGGCGTTCATCAACACTTAAGCCGTGCTGATCGCATCGATCAGCAACTGCACATATTCTTGAGTGATCTTCCACATTTGAGGTGGGAACCTCCTCCTCACAAATGCGGCATATTATAGAACTTTCTTCAGAAACATTCCGTTGATCTCCCCAATAACCCCAAGAAACTTTGTGTCGATGCTTAGAAGACTGCCCTTGAGATTCTTTTGCAGCAGGAAGCTCCTGAAGTTTAATAGAAGTCATATCGACATCAGAGGCTTCTGTTCTTTTCAAAGTTTCATGCATACTATTATTCTGCTCCTTGATAACGATAGCTTCCTTTGGGCCTTTTCTGGCAGGAGTTGGGAGTTTCTTCCAAGAAGCTATCCTGTCTCTGCTTGCAGGAGACTCCAAGTTCTTTGGAGCGCTGTCAATGGGAGCAACAAAACCTCCTGGCACAGAAGCATGGACCTTACTCCAATCTAAGACATGTTGCTCCTGGCTATAAGATTTCTTAGACGAGGCTGCTTTTGATGCCTTTGAAGAACTCAAACTTTTTGCTTCCCGTAGGACACCTGAAAAACTTCTCTTATCTACAGGATGCAGGACTCTAGATTGGCGAAGTTGTATCAAAGGTTCATCCTCTGCCAACCCACTTTCTTTGTGGAATTGCAACAATCTAGTACACCTTGTGAGAATGAAAAGCATCCAGGTATAAAGCTGCTTCAGCACACACGGAGGGAGTTCTTGACGCTTATCATCTAACTCCTGAACAATGCCTTCACACTGAAGCCAAAACTCTCCAGGAGGTGTCATAGCACAGCTTCGAGCCAAAACCAGCAGATCCTCAATAGTTTCCTGCCACTCAGGATGACTGTCGGCATTTTTTTCTAGAATTCCAACCAGATCTGCAGCAAAAATAGCCAGATCAGAGTTCACTTCCTCCTTTGCTTTGTCAAATTTTGCTCGAATCACAACCAAGACTTCCTGCATAAAACAAAAATCTAGTTAGGAACACAAAACTGCATGAAAATAGGAGGCAAGAAGTAGAATCAAAGTACCTTCAAGTTGTTTAAGCGTCGAGGTTTCCAAAGTGGAAAAGGGCATACGCCTTTGGAATTCAATTCATGGGAAAAACTCTTAATATCAGCAGCAAACCTCTTCCGAGGACCACTTGTAACACGAAGGATAGCTTGAAAACGGGGCGATTCAGATTCCTTTGGGTTTTCACAATCATATAAAGCTTGGGAAACAAATATCTAAATAAGCAATAACACCATCACAACTTAAAAGTTCAAATGCTAAAAAAAGGCAGTTGTCACTAGTAATATGTAACACCAAGGTAAGGGTCGATAAAAATACTACTGTACCTCTGGTGTACAAAAATCTGAACTTTTTAAGCCTCCAGAGTGGCCCAATGATGACTCGTTTCGTCCTGGTAACAGAATTCAAGGCATCAAAGCTGTGTTTGAGAGAATACATCACAACAAATTGCCAGCAAGCCTCCATGCAGTGAAACCATTTGATTGTTAAACAGTATTCCAAATAAACGGTAGATTGAACCCTAGAAGTCTTCTAAAAATTTAAAAAAATGATGTTCTCCGAGTTAAAACAGAAAGGATAAATTAAGAAAATGCATTTGCAACTTAAGAGAAATGCATAACTATTAACTAGAAAGTACTGGGGTCTTTCTATATGACATTATGAATGAGGAAATTGTTAGTTTAGTCGACTTAGAACTTGAATCCTATCTAGAGTTTGTATTTTATTTAATGTGTATCGGAGTAGTAGTCTTCTAAGTCATAAACTATTAGCTAGAGTTAGAGTTTTATTGTTAGTAGGACTTCTAATCTAACTTAAAGTCCTTGTCTATATAAACATGTAAAGCTGTAATTATTATTGAATTAATCGAAAACAGAAAGTTCTGTTTCTCTTCAGAAATATGATAACTGAAAAAACCCTGAAACTATTTAAACCAAATCGTAAGTGTGTTACTTCAAAGTCATATTGAAGTTCAGAACTTCAGATAAGCTGAGATGGGGCAGTGAGTGACAGTTAAAACTAAAAAAATTGTTATATATGAAGCATGTTAAAGTAACTAACAATCTGAACTGGCAATATGAGAAAAACAATTTATTTCATATCCCATAAATTGTATCACCTTCTTAAGAACAGTTTGGTTACTGAACATGCATGAACTGAAAAAGAAGGGACTAACAAGAAAAGAAAAAATATGCCAAATTACATGAATCTGCTGAAAATGCTAAGCATTACGGGCATATCAGCATATTGGGGGAATTCCCTTTAGTGCTCCCAAAATCCATAGCCAGCACCCCTTTCTATTTCTACTAATCATCCATTCACACATGGTCTTTCAATTTTTAAACTTTTCACTCTTGACAAATATTTATCCAGAATTCAAGAAAAATCCTATTTAGACATGGCAAGTAGAGACAAAGAAGAAAAGTCCAACACAACATAAAATGCAAAACAGTAGAATCACAACTCACAAGTACTAATATTTCTTCATTCAACATTATATACATAACCACTGTGATCATGCACGTTTAGCAATTCCTTTTCAAATGCCAATGCTTCCCTCGGCAAAAATCTAAGGAATGTTAACCGACATAAATGAAACTTTACAGAAATCATGTAAGCAAATCATATACCTTTCCATTTGGACTCTGTCAGCTCAACCTAATGGTACAATTTTAAAACTTTGTAGGTACACAAATCCTACTAAATTATGTTTTTGCGTAGAAAATTATGTATGTACACAAATCCTTGCCCTATGTTGAGTCCCTTTTGGCTTTGGTGATCTCGTGTAAGAAATTCGGTACCTACCGTTTTTCTTACAACATTTGTAAGGAATTATGTATACTTTGTACTAATTTGTGTCCTTACATTACTCGTACTAAATTATGTTTTCGCGTAGGAAATTATGTATGTACACAAATCCTTACCCTATGTTGAGCCCCTTTTGGCTTTGGTAATCTTGTGTAATAAATTCGGTACCTACCGTTTTTCTTACAATGATATCAGTAGGTACACAAATTACTACAATGTATACACAATTCCTTACAAACATTGTAAGAAAAACGGTAGGTACCGAATTTATTACACGAGATTACCAAAGCCAAAAGGGGCTCAACATAGGGTAAGGATTTGTGTACATACATAATTTCCTAGGCGAAAACATAATTTAGTACGAGTAATGTAAGGACACAAATTAGTACAAAGTATACATAATTCCTTACAAATGTTGTAAGAAAAACGGTAGGTACCGAATTTCTTACACGAGAACACCAAAGCCAAAAGGGGCTCAACATAGGGTAAGGATTTGTGTACATACATAATTTTCTACGCAAAAACATAATTTAGTACAAGATATGTAATGATTTCAGTAGGTACACAAATTACTACAACGTATACACAAATCCTTACAAACATTGTAAGAAAAACGGTAGGTACCGAATTTCTTATACGAGATCACTAAAGCCAAAAGGAGCTCAACATAGGGTAAGGATTTATGTACATACATAATTTCCTACGAGAAAACGTATTTTATTACAAGATATGTAATGATTTCAGTAGGTACAGAAATTACTACAAGGTATACACAATTCCTTACAAACATTGTAAAAAAACGGTAGGTACATAATTTCTTACACGAGATCACCAAAGCCAAAAGGGGTTCAACATAGGGTAAAGATTTGTGTACATACATAATATCCTACACGAAAACATAATTTAGTACAAGTAATATAAGGATTTGTGTAGGTACACAAATTACTACAAAGTATACGCAAATCCTTACAAAAGTTGTAAGAAAAATTGTAGGTACCGTATTTCTTACACGAGATCACCAAGGCCAAAAGGGGCTCAACTTAGGGTAAGGATTTGTGTACATACATAATTTCCTACTAGAAAACATATTTTATTACAAGAATTGTAAGGATTTCAGTAGGTACACAAAATACTACAAGGCATACATAAAACCTTACAAAAGTTGTAATAAAAATGGTAGGTATCGAATTTCTTACACGAGATAACCAAAGCCAAAATGGGGTTAACATAGGGTTAGGATTTGTGTACATACATAATTTCCTACGAGAAAACATATTATATTACAAGATTTGTAAGGTTTTCAGTAGGTACACAATTTACTACAAGGTATACATAAAACCTTACAAAATTTGTAAGAAAAACGGTAGGTCCTGAATTTATTACACGAGATCACCAAAGTCAAAATGGGCTCAACATAGGGTAAGGATTTGTGTACATGTATAATTTCCTATGAGAAAACATATTTTATTACAAGATATGTAATAATTTCAGTAGGTACACAAATTACTACAAAGTATACACAGATCCTTACAAATATTGTAAGAGAAACGGTAGGTACCGAATTTTTTACACGAGATCACCAAAGCTAAAAGGGGCTCAACATAGGGTAAGAATTTGTGTACATATATAATTTCGTACGGGAAAACATAATTTAGTACAAGATATATAATGATTTTAGTAGGTACATAAATTACTACAATGTATACACAAATCCTTACAAACATTGTAAGAGAAATGGTAGGTACCAAATTTCTTACACGAGATCACCAAAGCCAAAAGGGGCTCAACATAGGGTAAGGATTTGTGTACATACATAATTTCTTACGAGAAAACATATTCTATTACAAGATATATAAGGATTTCAATAAGTACACAATTTACTACAACGTATACATAAAACCTTACAAATATTGTAAGAAAAAAGGTAGGTACCAAAATCCTTACACGATATCATCAAGGCCAAATGGGGCTGAACATATGGTAAGGATTTGTGTACATACATAATTTCCTACGCGAAAACATATTTAGTACAAGAAATGTAAGGATTTCGGTAGGTGCACAAATTACTACAACGTATACAAAAATCCTTACAAATATTGTAAGAAAAATGGTAGGTATCGAATTTCTTACACAAGATCACCAAAGCCAAAAGGGGCTCAACATAGGGTAAGGATTTGTGTACATACATAATTTCCTACGCAAAAAATATAATTTAGTACAAGTAATGTAAGGATTTGTGTAGGTAAACAAATTAGTACAAAGAATACATAATTCCTTACAAAAGTTGTTAGAAAAATGGTAGGTACCGAATTCTTTACACGAGATCACCAAAGCCAATGGGGGCTCAACATAGGGTAAGGATTTGTGTGCATACATAATTTCCTACTCGAAAACATATTATATTACAAGAAATGTAAGGTTTTTAGTAGGTACATAAGTTACTACAAAGTATACATAATTTCTTACAATTATTGTAAGAAAAACGGTAGGAACCGATTTTCTTATAGCTTATCAGTTTCGAAACCACTCACTTCCAGTATCGAAACCTGGTTGGCAGTTCCCAATTGGTTTCAAAACTATAACTACCCCTCACATAGTTTCACAACGTGAAAATCTTATTAACCCTAAAGAGTACCCAAAATTTTATTTTCCTCGTCTCTTGCCTGCAAACCGAAAACCCGACAAATAGTTTGAAAATCCATCTCAAATGGTTTGCCTTAGTGTAGCAAAATTTCTCACCTCCTTGGGTTGCTTCATCGTCTTCTTCAATTTGTGAGGGTAAGTTTATCTAAAACTCATATTTAGCGAAACTTGAAAAGTGTCGAATTCCTTGTGTTATTTTTTATGCTTAAAATCTTTAATACGATAAGAATTTTATGGTTGTTTTAGTTTCTTAAAGAGGATTTTAACAACATCCATACTTTTCGACCACCTACATGTTTGTGGGTATTTTGAAAATCATATAATTTTTTTAAAAATTGATGCTTGAAATTGATGAATGGCGATTGATTTACGCTGCTACTTGTTTCTTATCTTGCAAGAGGTTTTAGTGGATTGTTCTTAGTATCCTTAGAAAACTTAGTTTTTTCTTGCCCACCGAGTATTTGATAAAATTCCTAACACAAAATATTCTCCCTAAAACCTTTGTTATTGTCATGGCTCCAAGAGCTAAACATTCGCATAGAGGAAGGGGTAAATCCTCTCGTGTTGTTCCAGCTCAACTTCAAGACCTAAATTTGTTGAATCTTTATTTTCAAGATGATGAAAATCTTGCTCGTTTTCATCAAATTTACGAGGCCAAGGATATTAGAGTTGAGCGAACTATAAATTTAGACTTTTTAACCTCCAAGCTCTATAATTTTGAATTATTTCCTTTGTTTGTGGAATGGGGATGGATGGAGTTTCTAGATTTTAAACCTTGTTTTTTCATAACCTAGTGAAAGTGTTTTATGCCAATGCTAGGCTTGTGAAGGGAAAGTATAATGAGGTTGTGCAAATTGATTCATATGTTATGGAAACCGAAATTGAACTCATACCAGAAAGTATAGCCAAACATCTCGGTGTCCCTAATAGCGGTGCTTGTAAAGAGTTTGAAAGTGTTCCTATCAAGTTTGATGATGACAATCCTACTCATCTTCACATCAATGATAGGCTTCTTCATCTTTTCACCACTTGGTTTTTTCGGCCTTCCGGTGGAAGATGCACTCGCATGTGGCATACGGACTACTAGTGGTTACACCAACTGCGTACTAGTAATCGTCCTAATATTGCCCAAATCATCGTTGACTCGCTTGTTAAAATCATTAGCAAACCCTCTAGCTCTCTCAATTATGGAGTGTTCTAAGTCACATCTTTGATAAGCTAAACATTAACACATCCCTTGATCCTGCCATTCGTCTAAAGAGTAAGATTGATAAGACAACGGTTAAGAAGGTCGGATGGAGGTTTATTCATGGGGAGTGGGTTCACAAAAAAGATGAAGACGAAGCTCTCATTGCTCCTAAGAATGTTGATACAGCGGATGGTCCACCTCTAATGACCATTGATTCTATCTATGCGACCATGATCACCCGTTTTGACAACATTGATGTCTTTCTTCGTACGTCACATGAGGAGTCCATCGCCATGATTCGTAGCTTAGATGGGCATCTCACATCTCTAGAGTACGACATGCATGATGTTCAGGGTCATCTTTTCCCACCATCATTGCATTTGAATGCACCGGATGCTTAGGACTTATGCTCTATTATAGTTTCATTGGATTTATGCAATGGTATTTTGGACATCTCTTGATTTTGGTTATTGGATTGTGCATGAACTTTGTTGGATTTTTAATTTATGGCTATGGTTTTATATTGGATTATATATTGAGTTGTTATATATTTAATTTATTATGGATGATTTGTTACATAGGTAGATATAATTGCAAGCATATTGTATAGCCAATTAAGTTCCACGTGAACAAACGTCAACAAGCACTTTTTGAACTGTTTTTGATATAAGTAAATGCAGTAACACATGATATTGCTTTATATTTCATTAATGCCTATGCTTGTATGATGGATATAAATAGACGGAATACCCTTAACTTTTTAAGGACTTAATATATCATATTACAATGTGAACAAATTTTAATTTGAAAATGATGAAACATTTCTTACTTATTATTCTTAAAGCGTATATTGTATTCTCCTAAAAAATTTTATGGCTCATATTACAAATTGAAATTCTTCAGGGGTTCCGAAACCCCTTTTTAGTAGTTTCGAAACTGGTAAGGCAGATTGGCCTGAAATTTAAATTCCAGTAGGGGTTTCGAAACCCTCTATACTGGTTTCGGTACTACTAAGGCAAATTGCCCAGAAATTGAGATTCTTTAAGGGGTTTCGAAACCCCCTATACTGGTTTTGGTACTGCTTAGGCAAATTGGCCAGAAATTGAAATTCATTAAGGGGTTTCGAAACCCCCTACACTGGTTTTGATACTGCTTATGCAGATTGGCTAGAATTTGAGATTCCTTAAAGAGTTTCCGTATTGCTTAAGCAGATTGGCCAAAAATTGAAATTCATTAAGGGGTTTTGAAACCCTATATACTGGTTTCGGTACTGCTTAGGCAGAATGCCTAGAAATTAAAATTCCTTCAGGGGGTTTCGAAACCCCTTTAACTGGTTTCGATACTACTAAGGGATAATGAAGTGAAATAAAAAACGGGTTAGAGGTATCGAAACCCATTATGTACTCATATTTTTTGACCAAAAAAACGTTACATATTCGAAACTAAAAAAAGGGTATGAACTAAACCACAAATGCCTATAGTTTATTTCTTTATATGTTGTTCAACAAACCTATTTATTGCTAGAATTAATGCTCACACCAACCATGTTATGGTTATACAAAGACCACAACTTGGCTTGGTGAGAACAATTTCTCTTCATTAGCTGCCTTTTATTGTAGAGCTGGGAAAAGCTAGGAAATTTGAGGTTACCTCCAATTTTCCCAGCCAATAACCATTTTCACACTATCTTCAGTGACTTTCAACGCTACCACAAGTAAATAGAAGGTACGCTGAATGTTTGCACTTTTATTTACTTCATAGTAAAAAGACTTATTTTTTAGTATCCTTTGTTTTACCATAATTTTTATTTTCGTAGGATCCCTTCAACGTCGATGTCGAAACATGGCTGACACAGTTGGAAAGGATGCTGAAAACTATTTAGTTGATGATTGCACAACAAAGGAAAATGTTCTTCCCGAAAATTTAGTAGGTATGGTGTTTGAATCTCGTAATGATGCATGGGAGTTCTATAAGGATTATGCAAAAAATAGTGGGTTCAGTGTGTGTCGTGCAACAACTAGGCATGGTGGGCTCGGTAATGTCAATGCACAACAATTTTGTTGTACACAGAGAGGCTTACGGAGATCAACTATTAATGATTTAGAATGGAAACGTGCGCTCACGCATCGGGTGCAAGGCAAAAGTAGTTGTTAAGTTTACAGATTCCGTTAAGTGGCAGATATTATTTTGTCATACTGAACATAATCACCCGTTGTGCCCATCTGTTATGCGACCGTTTCTTCGGTCGAGTAGATAAGTTAATGATTCAGATATCGTTGAGGCACGGGTATTGAAAAATACGGGGGGTCAGAACATCACAAATAATGAATTATTTCACGCAACAGTCAGGTGGTTTCCATAATGTTGGTTTCATAAGGAAAGACATGTACAACTCACTTCAAAAATTCGACGTTGCTGAAATTCGTGATGGTGATGTAAATGCCCTACTCGCTTACTTTGACTTTAAGAAAGAGCAAGATATCGGGTTGTATATGCAGTATAGTCTTGATGACTCAGCGGGATTACATAATCTATTTTGGTGTGATTCAACATCGAGGTCCGACTATGCATGCTTTGGTGATGTCATTGCATTTGACACGACGTACAAGGCAAATGTGTATGGATGGCCTCTAATGCCTATAGTTGGTGTGAATCACCACCATCAAACCATTGTCTTCGGTGTTGCAATTCTAGCTGACGAGACTGCCGATACTTTTGAATGGGTATTGAGGGAATTTTTAGAGGCTATGTGTAACAAGGCTCTTGTCTCAGCCGTGACAGATGGTGATAGGGCCGTGCACAAGGCTATAAAAATGGTGTTCCCGCTTGCTCGACATCGTATATGTTCATGACATATGTCCTGAAATGCTCAGTCAAATATAGGTGATAAAAACTTTACTTCCGCATTTAGTAGATGCATGTCATCTTGGTGGACAATTGACGAATTTGATCGAGAGTGAAGATCAATTGTTCAACAGTTTAACATCGAAGACCATCCGTGGGTTGCAGAGACGGATCAGACCCAAAATTTATGGGCTCAAGCATATCTTACGGGACATTTCTTCGCCAATGTTCGCTCAACACAAAGGTGCGAAGCTATGAATGTTACGCTCGCTATTGTGCTCAAATGTAAGAAGACATATATAGATTTTGTTCGTGCCATTGAAAATGGGATTAATGAGATGCGAATTAAAGAGTAGAAGGAAGATTTATTCAGTTCACATACGAAGCCTTTCCTGATGACAAAATTAAATGACCTTGAAGAGGATGCAGCTGACCTGTATACCCGGGCATCGTTTAAAATAGTTCAGACGGAACTTAAACATGAGACATTGTATCATCCTATACATCTGATTGTTGAAGTAGGGGGATCGTGAACATATCGTTTAACCAAGTATAAGGATCCTAACAAAATTTATAAGGTGGTGCTCGATGTCGCAACGCATAACCTAACATGTTCTTGTAGGAAATTTGAGACAGTCGGTCTTCTATGTCGCCATCAACTGCACATTCTTAAGTTAGAAGACTTCTCAGAGATCCCAAAATCTTTAATACTACCGCGGTGGACAAAAAATGCAAAGCTTTCAGCTCCATCATTTGTAGACTTCAATGTGCCTCTCGAATTGAAACAAATGTCTCAATTTGTTTTTCTTCGATCACTGTCTTTGCGGTTATGCTACTTTGCATCGCAAACTGATGAAACTTTTTGAAGCACAAAAGATGAGATACTTAGATTAACTATTGAATTTGATCAGTTCAATACGTTGAATGAGTCATCATCTAAGAAGGAAGGCAAACACAACGTTCGGGATCAGCAAAAGAAAGAAGCAAAACGAAAACAAAATCTCAAAAAGCAAGTTTCAACATCACGAACCTATCACTGTTTGTTTTGCAATATTGAAGGACATAATAAAAACACATGCCCTCGTTTGAAACTGCAACTTCTAACCCCGACATTTAGGACAACTTCAACTTTTTTCCAAGACGACATGGAAATTGCAAATGACCTCAACATGTTCGAACCTGAACCAAATGTGACTCAATATTCCTTTACTCTCAAATGTGTCCAAAAATAAAAGTTCACGCGTGTTTGTTTCTGCGTTTAAATTAAGACCAACCACATCTTTGGAATGCATACACTAATGTTTTCAATATATCTCCGACTGCGACATCCATGGTAATATTTAATGCAACATCAAGTTATTACCCGATTATTTATATATTTAGTACGAATTCATTCCTTCCTTCCTACAATAAAAAAATTAATGTGATGCAGATTCCCAAGTTTTAGAGTTAGAGCATCTATACGCATTACTCAATATGAAAAAGAAAGTACATAACTGTAAGTGCTGCCAAACGTCTTCTCTCCCCTTTCATGTTTCTGCAATGTCGCATTTTGTTTGTCAATTAATGCCTTAATGCAATTGCACTTCACTTCCCGTTTTGAAGCACTTGTCCTTTACAGTAGTTAGCGCATGTGGTTAACTTCACATTTTGAAGCAAGAGTGATTTATGGTTGCTCTCATGGATCTATGATTTAGTTGACGTTTTCATGGAACACTGCACATGATCTATTATTTCATGCAACATCAACACTCGTAGTAGCCTACAGCAGGTACGATACTCCATGTTAACAATTATTCAATTTACACTTGCTATATGAAGGATTTCTATACCGACCAACGTCTTTCCAGAGCCAATAATTGCATACCGATAGTGAATAACAAATCTCTCAAATAATTTTTTCACACTTTTGGTATCACATAACATATGCAGATAAAGCATTCATTTGCACAATTTAACCAGCGAAATATAATATACAACTTGTACACTGCACTCAATATGATTTGTTAACATATGTTGCAACTTTTCAATAAACCTCCAATGCTTACATAACATGTTTCGGATTGTGAAACCCTCTAATGTATAAATTGCTCTACATGTACAGAAAATGCAATTTATCCTACATAACATTTTGGTCATATTGCTGCCCATTTAAAAAAAGAGCAATGACATTACACATGTTACCAAAAAATATGAGCATACATACATACCTGGGTATTACCCGTACAAAAAGATGGTCAAAAACACCTTATTCTAGGTTCATACAGAAAAATTCCATTGCCAAAGATCTAACTTCAACTTGAATCTGTTTATTAGCAACAAAGATTTCGCGAAGTTACAAAAGTTAACTTGAACGTAATAATGATGTCATAAATATAAGGAACAAAACCTATGTAATTACTCACTTACCATTTTGGACGATGAATGCTTGCACGGTTTACGAATGAACATGGGTTCAGCTGTACAACATGACTTAACAGCAACTGAAATTTCCCACCTTCTCCTATTCTGATCATTATTCATTAGATCATACAAAACAATTATTCAGTCCTATTCCCCAACAGTCTAGTAAGACAAATGTTAACAAATGAACATTAATTAATGATTGTTTATTTGTATAAATGGATTAGTAATTAACGTGTAATGAACAACAGCTGCACGTACCACATCCTTTACACGCTTCCTATTCCAAACTTGCATCATTTTAATACAAAACATCCCACAATCATCTCTGTTAGAAGACATATTTGTTTAAACATCAAATTATTAGTAATCGTATGCAAATGGTACTAGCAAGATAACACATATCTACAGTTTAACAACTATATACTCATTGTCTTGATGTTTGACTTTAGCCACCATAATGTGGAGTTCGGTCAATGGCCTAGATGGTGAGCCAAACACTTTTACGAACTTTTCATCCAAAAAACATTCACCTAACGTTTTAAGCTTGATGCACAAACACTAAGATTTTTACATACTGTGTAACATCAGTAAAAATTGTTGAATAGTTCTAAGTTTACGATTATTACCAACTTCTTAACAGCAAACACTCTTGCAGCATTGCCTCGAGTTGTGGGCAAGCTGTCTAGTATCTTGGCTTCCCCACAATCAATATCCAACATACACGTATACCAATGACTTCCATTGTGTAGCGACCTTTTTCTGAAAGGACGATCATGTAGATTGTACATAAATTAGGCGCTACGAATTATCCCCCTAAATTATTAATAAAAATCTTTTAAAAGAATGAGAATTTCTTTTGAAAACCTTAATTTTTGAAAATGATGAAAATTTGGAGTCGCCACCGGCCACTTCGGTAAGGTAGGCCGGACACCATAAAAAACCAGAGATTCGTTGTGAAAGGGTTCGGGAGTTGGTTAAGCGTGGGGAAGGATTAGCACCCCCATCACGCCCGGAAATCGGTACAAAAATATTTGTTGCTTTTAAAAGGATGAAAATCATTGAAATTTATATCGAATTTAATTCAGAGTTCTTAAATAAAAATTAACCTTAATTACACGAGCTTTATTGAATTGGTGGATTCAAATTAATTGGACATTTAATTAATAAGGTTGACGATATATCGGACCATAGATTAAACCGACATCGAATAAGCCGACTACCGTGTTAATTTATGGTTCAACTTTCATACATCACATTTATGCATGATGCAAACATTTAAGTATGATGTGATGATTTTGTTAATTTTTAATCCATTTACCCCAAGATGGTAAGGATTAATTCGAATATTTGGTTAACATCCTTTAAGCTCGGACTGTTACGACACAAATATTGGAATTAATGAATACCTCCATTTTACGATTTAGATTAATTAGGAATGTGATTAAGATTAAATATTATATGAATGACAATTAAGGCATGACAATCAAAGGTACAAATGTAAACATACACAAGGAAGGCTCAATTTATTATGAAGCCCAATTAGTGATCTATTTATCAACCAAATGATTCTAATGCTTAACCCTAAATTAATTAGCCCTAAAAAATTAGGAAACCTAATTTATGGTGACTGATTTGTAATTTAATGCTAATCTAAACTTGAAATTGATTTTACCCCTAAAGTAATTAATAATGTTTAATTAATTTAATGAATTTAACATTTACCCCAATAAGCCTAGGATAAATTTAAATTCACTAAATTAATTCGAACCCTAATCTAACTAAGGCTCTAAAAAACATAAGGCTAATTTAATTAATTCGAGGATCGTGCCACTATGAGACGAGCACACGAACTAAATTAATTAATTTAATTCACTTAATCTAGTCAAAAGCCAAAAGAACCAAAACAAGGCCTAAAGCCCAAAAACCAAAAACCAAGTCCAAGAGAAAGCTAGGCCTAAAGTCCAAATTAAAAATATCTAACAAAGGCCCAAAAGTATATACATTAAGATACATTATGTATTAAAATTATATCATATATATATATAAACCTATTATTTTAAGGAAATTATATATATATTACACTTTTTTGTAAAATCACATATATTATATCTTTTAGAAGATTATATCCTATATTTAAAGAAAACTATACATATATTATAAACAAAAATATACATTATATATTTTGCAAAAATTCTTCTATATACTTTAAAAACTATATTATACACCATATACATATTTCAATTTTACAAAATATTATTACATACTTCAAAAACTATATACTTTATATACCAAAAATGTATGTATTACATTTTTCAAAATTATACTATATACCTTAAAAACTATATATTATATAAAAAAACATATATGTATTATTTTATAAAATTATACTATATAATTTGAAAACTATGTATTATAGGTCATAAATATATATATATATATATATATATATATATATATATATTACAAAATTCTATCTTATACTTTGAAAATTATACATTATATATATCAAAAGTATATATTGTATTTTTTAAAAAATTCTATTATATAATAAAAAAATATACACTATATATCAAAAACATTTACATATATTAAATTTTACAAATTTCTATTTTATACTAAAACATATATATTATAGGTTGAAAAATATATATTTCATTTTACCAATTTCTACTTTCCTACAAATGTATATTAAACATAAAAATTATATTTTACACTTCTATTTTTTACTAAAACAATGTGCATGTTAAATCCCTAATATATATATACCATTCGAACTAATTTTCACCCACAGAATAACAATCATAAACGAGTGATATTAACATAGGAATTAAATTGAAATTGCGGGAAATAAATGTGCAAAATTTAAACTAAAAATGCATGAAAAATAATAAACAAAAAATCTTAATTTATAACTGGAAAAAGGACCAAATTGTGAGGAAACAAAATACAGGGACAAAATTAAAGGAAAAATGAGGACGTAATTGAAAACTTCAAAAAATTGTGAAGGACCCAGGGAATAATTAAAATAGGCATAATGGCTTCCCATTGTAATTAGACCACACGGAGGAATTAATAACGTAATTGGACCATACGGAAGGACTGCGGACATAATTATTTTAGGGCGGAGGGATTTAAAATGCAATTAACCCTTTTTAAAAATTTATAACATTATAAATACCCCTTTTATCCAAAAATCAGACCCTTTTAGCCATTTTTCGGTTATAACACCCCCTCCTAAATTCTCTGGAAACCTGGGAATTACCCAATTTTCAACCGAGAGCCGCCGTGTCGGCCGCCGTCGAGCGACGACCAGTTAGTCTAAAACTACATAAACACCCCCTTTTTATACCAAACCTCGATTCGAACTTATTTTCTTTAAAATCGACCTCTTTTTTCGGTTAAAACCCAAAAAACCGAAGCAAAAAATAGGGTTCCGACCTTCCTACACTCACACTGTTTCGCACATTCGGCCTCGAGGAGGCCGGGACTTATCAACGGCGGAGCTACAGCGGTGAGAGGGTAAACCCCAGACTCTTGTGCCTTTATATATATATATATATACACGCATGTTATGTTTCGAACTGAAAAGAAAAAAAAGATACCTTGAAAGGCATTTTCTGTTTGTATTGATTCTGGATTTTTTCCCCGTTTGAAAACTTAGGGGTTACAAATGGTTGATTACAATCTCTTATATCTGATATTTTGTTTACATGGTTAAACAAACTTTAAAAGAAATCATTGTGGTTGATTTTTAGACTGACATGCCATCTTTTTATGTTTTTCGGTCTGTTCGGTAGTTGAGAGCCGATAAGAGGACTCAGAATCGTCGGCGATAGTGAGGACCGTCAATCTAAACCCAGATCAACAAACCAGATTTGTCTGGAGATGAACGGCCCCGATGGCATCTGATGAGTGACGTAGCAGCATTGGATGAAGACACGTAGTATGCGAAGAACTGATGAGTCACGACATGCATCGCACGCGCGCGGGGGAAGTCTAGAAGTCCGAGCGTGCATCACACGTGCGATCCGAAGGGGTGCCGGGATTCAATCTGGACTGTTGAATCTGTTTTGATCCAACGACTCTCCTTTGGCTGCGCATAAGAAATGGATAACATATTAGGGTTTTAGTTATTTGTTTGTATTGGGTTTGGGCCCAAACAAGCCTATATATTGTTATTTATATTTTTTTTTTGGTTTTAAATGTGTAATGGACTTGGACTTATATAAAAACATTGGGCTTTAATTATTTAATTGATCAGCTTGTTTTGTTTGTTTTAACTAATTATCAGCCCATGTTATAATAATTCTAATAATAAACTTATAATATAACAAATATACATATATAAACAAATATACTTACACATAACACACAAACATTAATACACACATAATACGTACATATAATCGTACATGCAATATACATACATTCATAATTAAATATTAAAGACATTGAAGTAATAATGAATACATACATACATACATGCAAGCAACATATACAATATATATACTCATACTCACATTTAAACATTATTAAAACAATAGTAAACACACTAACATATTAATAACACATACATACAATTGTATATTACATGCAAGGTTGACAATCAACACATATATGTTCATGTTTTAAATAAACACACATATAATAAACACACACTCATGACACATACTTAGTATACATATAATAATACACACGAGCCCAATACCTATAATTCAACCATTTAGCATCATTATTTTATTATCACCTAATAGTATATATATATAAGCCTATTATCGAAAAATAAAGAAAATGGGTCAACCTCGGACAAAATTAGTGATTACAAATTGTCATTAATGGGGATAAAGATTTGCATAAAACATTTCACTACTGCCATTCAATAAACGATACCCATGTAATATACCTATGTAATAAATTGGAAATGGTTTGTAAAAAATTTCAGTTTCTTCATACCATTTTCCAGTCTGTAATTTTACCGAATGGTTTGAAACTAAAACGCCAATACTCAGCAATCTACGCACCATCCAGTAGCCCTCGTACAAGCTAATCCTACAAGACAATTATTATTAATTCAGCATGTTTCCAAAGTCGCATATGTTTATTCTTAATATACACTAACTTTTTCAATATTTAACATACACTTAATGTGCAAGGTAGATACCCTCTCTTTGCTTTACATTCCGTCCTACTATCTTCAACAATAATCGCCCACCCAACAGCATCAATAACCTAAATTTTTCACAAAACATATATGAACTATTTTACTACATTTCATTAATTAACTTAATATGACTTTATTGCTTACGGGAAAATGTACACTATACTAACCATTGAACCGACCCAACTTTCTGGTCGTAACGTATCAGCATCACTTATAGTCATATACATGTGGCCAAAATCTAGGAGGATTTCGCTGCACACATACAAATACTTGAAAGTTATATTAAAGTGAACTACATTGTAGCATTATTATGGATTGCTTACCCTTCGGGCAAAGGCGTATTCCATATATAGTCATATGTGCCTTTGGCTGCCGCCTCTACTCCATCGGGTATTTCAACATACGTTAGTACCTGCAACGCTTAAACATTTGATGTGAAATATTGAATAACATTAAAGAATTGCAATATTTAATAACTTCTTAAGTATTACACCTTCTACCAATTTATAAATAATGTCAAACATATGTAATTAAAGAACCCATACGAAGACAAATTACAAACGATTTACGTTCTAAACAAACGTCAACGAGATCATCCATCCATGTCATGTTCTAATCAAATGGCTACGGATATTCAAAGTAAATCACTGAGTTCATATTACAACCACTCAAGTTTTTTTCTCCCTACTTAAACCAAAAGAAGCTCCACATGACACTTCTTTGAAACAGTATTATTTCATGTTTCAAGTTTGCATTCGTACTCGAATCCCTTTGCTACTAACCTTTGACACAGCTTCCACAGTTGGCTTACCCTACAAGTTAACATCAACTTTGTCAACAACAAAAATCTCGTACATTAAATTAATGAAACATTGATCAAAATAAAAAGTTATATTGATTATACCTTTTTCTTTTTTCTACCCACAATAACGTTGTCTTCCTTCAACAAGGTGACATCGTCTATCGATGCTTCAGTATCAATATTAAGTCCATCTTTCGGGTTGGACTCTTCGACTTCTGTTCTCTCCACCATTGCTTCCTCTTCCTCAGGCCAATGCCAAATTTTGCATCGATTATATGCAAAGCCTTCTTCATGCACATCATGTTTACACCCAAACCCGCAACCTACTCAACAACGTTCTTAGATTCCTCCTTTAGTGTCTCCAAACTCTCTTCTATTTTATTTTCCTTTTTGACATGAGCTTCGAGACTCTCTTTGATTTCACCCAAGTTTGAAATTACCTTATCCAACAGCTCCATAATAACAACAGTACTACCAGTCGTCCTTCCACCTTCTTTCCCTTTATAGCATTCATCATCAGACCCAAGTACATGCAAACATCATTATTAATTCATTTCATGTCATTACAACCCCCTATACAATACACAATTTATTAACCTACTTACTTTAAGTTTTTGGCAGGTTGTTCTCCCTTTAGGCGGGTTACAATCTTGCCTACGTCCTTCTTCCCCACGCATGAATGCGACCACGACCATCAGCGGAAGCATAGCCTTTGCTTGGAATTCCACTCCAATAATCAAATAATCTCACATACATCTTCTATTAATCAGAACATTATAATAAAAATAAAACTTGGCTGAATAAAGTACTACGTTCGAACGAAACATAGTTTTAAAAATACATTACCTCTAGATAGCAGTGCATCCGGTCATGTAAGCCAACCCAACACGATTTTTACATTTGGCTACTCCATCAATTAACCTCTCGTACGCATATTTACACCAGTTCAGTTTTCCACTCAACCCAGCTGAGCACAATAACTTGAAATGTTCTATGAAAGATACAATGTTGGCATTTGGACATAAGAACACACCAACAATGTACAACAGTACGCGTGCTTTCAACTCATCCCCCTTAAAAGCACCACTTAATATCTCCCCCTCAAGTTGTTGATATGTAGCCTTCGTACTGATTTTATGCTTCATCGCTATTTCTTTTCCATTAAATTTTCTCGTGGCTTTTTCAATATCCAAACCTTCGCTCTTTAGACCCAAAACAACTTCCGCATCTTCTACCAATACAGGAATTTTGTGTCCACTAAATTCCATCGTCGAGCTTTCCACATCAAAATTCTTTGCTAACTCGCGACATAGGTCGCAATGAATTGCTCGTGATTTTATTCCAAATAAAGGGCTAGACCCTAATTCTTTAACAACACTTTCAATCTTCAGCTTCTGCATCTCTTTAAACATATTTGGCAGCTTCTTCATGCTATATCTTGATGATATCTCCTACAACATTTAATATAACAATAATTATTGTAATGTTACGCTTAAATATATTATGTTATGACATGTTTGAACCCTAAAAACTTTCTCTAACAAAAAATATACACTTTCACTTACCTTTTTAACTTCTTCCTTATTCACTATTTCTTTTACCTTGCCTTTTGATATCCATTCTGATTGAGCCTGCTTCTGTTCCTCGTACATATCAATATAAGGCTTCTTTTCTACATCAGTCATTTAAGCCTATCTCAAACCTAGTGCTTTTCTCGCCTGTATCACTCCCACAATTATTAAATTTTTATAATATATACACTTTACAAACTAATACACAACACACAATCGTATTTTTTTCTTACTTACACTATTGTTCATTTTCTTTTTACCACCCTTCAGTCCTTTACATTCACTTATACTGTAAAAACATCATTTTAGAGTTAAACTATGCAATACATATCGCTAACCAACTAAGAATTTCAACAATGCTATATACATTCAACTTTTACTTACTAGAAGTTGAGATATGGTGTGAATTTTTTGGGTGCCTCATGCACTGCTTCTACGTCCGTTTGGCTACGATGCTCCATTGTAAACAACTTCAATCTAAAATGATAAATGAAGGAAGAATGAAAGGAATAAATGATGACAAAAGATAATTAGTACTTTAACAAAAATTCCATTATTAACATGGATCATTTCAACAAAAGTTTGTCTATACGTGAAACTAAAAATTTCCTGTGATTATTAGAGCATTGATTCCATTACTAAGGTTATTATAATTACATAAACCAAAATAACCTACATTATCACTATCATACTCGGGGATACAATCTCTTGATCAAATTTCTAATTAACCTTTAACTTAGTCACATGATTAATTCATAATATTATAATTATATATATATATGAGATAAGCTTATTACAACCATTCGAATAGAAGGAACAAGAATCATATACTTATTTCCTAAAGGTTTTGCGGACCACAAGATCTTACCACAAACAAATCCATTCACAACCATAGAAGCATAACATGTTCCAACCATATACTAAAGAAGCACACCATGCTAATTCAACCACATTCAAAGATGCATAACAAGTTACCATGCTGACTTAAATCTCTTAATTAATTATTTACATAACTTACAAAGATAATCAAAATGATGTGAGCAAACTACATATATACTTGTTCCACCTTCTACGAGTTCTAAGATATATTCAAAATGTATTTTTATCTTGCTTGTGATCTTGCTTGTCCCCCGAACTCAATTAAAATTAGTCTAACCTGAAAAATAACAAGGTGAGTCATTAATAAGATACACATCATGAACAACTACAACTAATTAACAAACATAGATTCATTTTATCTCACTTTCAAGCATACTCAATTGTTTCTCAACCATCAAACTCGAGACTATTCACTAAGTGCATAGTAATTATCCATGTGCTATCATGCTATCAATACATGAGTGAGTTGCATAACAATTTCATAACAAGGGTTACTATCCAAGAAGGTTTACATCTCATACTTTATTATTTACATACATATCATGGCAAAAGATCAGTACAATTAATGATCTACTTTGGTTCCTTCTTCAACCAGCCCTTCTCGCTCTAACAATTTACAAGAAATGATTGATATTTTACCACCAAATTTACTCTATACCATATACAAGATTTCTCACTCTCAATTGCATGAGTGTACATTCAAGGCAGCACACAATAATTAAAAGAAATCAATTCATTGGCATACTTCTCCCATAATTAAACAAGAAGATTACATTTATACCTATGTGCATGTATTTTCTGTATCGTAAAGATTAAAACAATATACTTTTCAATCAATGCTTACAATAATTTAAGTTGCATAAAATTATGTTCCTATTTTATAGTGAAAATTTCAAAAAGAGTATTTATGTATACAAGCATGCAACCCAGCTGACAGGACATGTATTGCTTCTAACTAAAACATTATTAAATAACACTAACAATCTTAGTAGCTAAATGCCTAAATTTTGTCTTCCTCGTGACTTTCTTTCAAGGTGAGCTTGATGACCAACTACCCATATATATATATAAGAAGAAAACATTTATTTCAATACATTGATTTACAAACAATGATGCCCCATCATCATCTCAGAATAAGTTCAGGAACAATCTATCACATAAGCATGCATTTGGTTGAGAGAATGATTATCTTCTTAATACAATCCTTAAAAACTCAACTGATGAGTATAAAAGCTTCCCCACTCCAACAATAATGTCTAGAATTTAATCCACATGAGAAGGAACAGATTAATTCCCTAAGAATTTATATCTTCTTTTCCAAATCAAATATACATGTCCATGAATTATTTAGGCTACTACAACAATTACATATTTAGTTCCTAATGACAGTATCCATGCTACGACTAACACATGGATGCACCTGGTTGCAAAATTAGTGATAAAAAGTAGGACAAGAATGATGTCTACTATAAAGTTATCTCATATTGTAAATTTTATATCCCACACCAATATATGAAAGAATAAGAGCAACTTTGCAGCTTTTGTAAACATGAACAATGTGTTGTGTATATGCATCACACATGGCCGAAGTCAAAACATCAAGATAAATTCGTATAATAGACGGGATCTCCAACCAACACTCCTCCTTAAAGTTAAAAAAATCCATATATACACAGATTTGCCAACTTCACATGATGTGGAATTTAATAATCTCCTGTTATTCTGGGGGGAAAATAAAATAAGATAAACATATATTCTTTACACCAACAATCCATAATTTCTATTATATTATAACAGAAGACCACTTATCCCGCACACTAAATTCTAAACTCTAAACGTTTGCTTGCAGTTGTTCAATGCTCTTAGGAGAATACCCTAATCAATTTGGCTCGAAACTTACCAAAAAACCAATTAACAATGAGCACTTTGAAGTTTAAAGAAGGCAATGTATTTTTATTCGATCATACAAATAATCAGAAGGCTACAAATTTTTAGCATTAGTGCCATTGAGGAGCAATCCAGGTAGCAACTAACATGATCAATCACGGGATCAAAAAGCAAGGGAAAACAAAAAAGAAAGAACCCAACAAGCATTCAAAACTTAACTCAACTTAAGATCTTTTAATATATAATACTTTGTTACACTAACAAATTAAATCATTTCTATATCCCCTGCATTAAAATTGAATTCTTAACTTCTCTTACACTGACAATGGAAGAATAAAGATTTAACAAGCAGACTAAGTAAATATTCAAGAAGGATCTTAAAAATGACATTCGGATCAGACAATCAGATCAAAACAAGAGTTAAGGAGAAGAAACAAAAACCCATTAAAGTTTAGACAGTATCAGGCATACCCAGATCAACAGATACCAAAGCAAACACGAAAAAATAGAGATCCAAAATAACAGAACCCACCATTACTTCCTTCAAGATTTTGAACTCAAATCACAAAACACACCATTACAAAGCTCCCTTATACAAAACCATACAAAACTCGTACATAATCTCCCCAAATTTTGAACCCAAAAGAACAACATCTATTTTACCTCAAAACCTTTCTTTCTTCCTCGCGATTTAACCTCAATAGCTTTCTTCCTCAGCCTTTAGTGTGTGCGTGAATCTCCCATGAGTACCCTAAACCCTTTCAACCAAAGATATGCTTTATATTTGTTGTGTTTTCCCGCTCCTCCAAGTTTGTTTATGACCCTTTAGCTTTTTTTTCCTTTTTTACCTAGGTAACCAGTAACCCTTGCCTTTTTTCATCCAACAATTAAGACTAATTTGGCTTCATCCAAGGGTTTAGGATATGATGCCTCTTTTTAGTCCTCATTTAAGCCGCTTGTTTTTAGAATTTCCCCCAAAATACCTAAATATTTGACTAAATAATTAATTTAACCTTATTTCTTTTTTGAAATAATTTAACTTTCAATATTTTATTTTGAGTTAAGATAGTTTTGTGCATATAAACTTATATGGTAGTGCCCACTGATACGACAATATCATATAAACAAATGTGTTAACTTGAAAAAATGTTACATAAGTCAAAAAATAATTTTATAAAATTATATAGAATATAAAATATTTTTTTGCGGACTTATCATTATGTCAAGTCATTTTAACTATTTACCGTCAGTTTTCTAATGATTTTCATCAGTAGATGGGTCATTTTCACCCATAATAAAATTTTCGAGGGTTGAATTAATCCAAAAAAGAATAAGGGCCAAAGTGACTATTCAGTCAAACATCAAATGTTGAGGGTATTTTTTAACTTTATGTCTTATGGGTACTAGACATCATATTTTATTTTGAAAAGCACTCAATAAATATTAGATAGACTTTGTTTTTTAAGGGTATCACATGCAATAGCGGTAAAAATAAAAAAGTTTTTATATGCGCTTTTAGTTTTAGGATTTATGGACTTAATTTAGGGTCTATGTTTTATGGTTTAGGGTTTAGGGTAATATGATTAGGAATTTAGGTTTTAACTTATAAACCCTAAATTATAACCACACCCCATAAATTTAAAAACTCCACAATTAAACCCCTAAACATTTTAATCATAAACCCTAAATTTGAAAAGCCCGTACATTGAATCATTATTATTATTTTTTAAATATTAGATACACTCTATTAGTTTTTTGGTTTGAGCCAAAGTATCCATCGCTTATACAGTGACTGATCCCTTTGTCGCGGGTGCTCTCACTAAAAGGTAAACGACTGGTCATGAAATGTACTCCATTTCTCATTAGTAGGAATCGAACTCCTGACATCAAATATTGATGTATCCCAAAAACTTTTTTACTACATTTAATCCCAATATTTACACATAATCAATTTAGACATCAATAATGAGGGTTAAATTTGGATTAGATTAATTGAATGTGTAAATATAGATGATTAAATGTGTTAGTATTCAAATTTTCGTAACTGTAACACTTAATGGCTCAATGTCTATTTTGTAACAAAAACTAAAATTCAGTGCCTATTATATAAATTTTAAAAGTTTAGTGACCATTTTATATTTTTTAAGATAATTTAGTGATCATTTTTATACTTTACCCTAAAAATTTAAGAAATTGATTACTATTACTTTTTTAAAAATTGATGCTTTAGAGCAAACAATTTATGTATCTTCAATTTTCATTGTATTGTAGGGTAGTTCTACCATTATACACGTTAGAAATAGGCTAATATTAGGCATACCGGTATAAACGGTAGCCTGTAACTACATAATTTGTTTCGAAGCGGTTACAAAATTTGTTAAAGTAACTGTAAGAAAAGTGGTAGTTACAGAAAAACTTATCATGGTAGTAAATTTTGTAGCTATCTTATATCTTAAAGGATTACTCTATATGTTAGAAAACGCATTATAAATACGATACCTACAACATATCTCACCCAACCTACCTGATTCTTTACAAAATATATATTAAAAATTGTAACTACCGAATTTATTAACCCATGTCTCATAATCTCAAACCAGCCCGACTTATGGTAAGAAATTTTGTAGCTACCTTAAATCTTAAAGGATTACTCTATATGTTAGAAAATGCATGAGAAATACAATACCTACAACATATCTAACACAACCTACATAATTCGTTACAAAACATATAGTAAACTATGTAACTACGGAATTTATTACCCCATATCTCCAAACCTTAAACCAAACCAACTTATGGTAAGGAATTTTGTAGCTACCTTATCTCTTAAAGGATTACTCTAAATGTTACAGAAAGTATGAGAAATACGATTCCTACTACATATCTCACACAACCTACGTAGTTCGTTACAAAAATATATAGTAAACTAGGTAACTACGGAATATATTACCCCATATCTATTAATCTTAAACCAAACCAACCTATGGTAAGAAATTTTGTTGCTATCTTATCTCTTAAAGGATTACTCTAAATGTTACATAACGCATGAGAAATGCAATGCCTACATCATATCTAACACAACCTACTTAATTCGTTACAAAATATATAGTAAAGTAGGTAACTACGGAATATATTACCCTATATCTCATAATCTTAAACCAACCCAACTTGTGGTAAGAAATTTTGTAGCTACCTCATCCCTTAAAGGATTACTCTAAATGTTACAGAACGCATGAGAAATACGATACCTACACATATCTAACACAACCTACGTAATTCGTTACAATATATATAGTAGACTAGGCAACTACGAAATATATTACCCCATATCTCCTAAACTTAAACCAACCCAACTTGTGGTAAGGAATTTTGTAGCTACGTTATCTCTTAAAGGATTACTCTATATGTTAGAAAACACATGAGAAATGCAATACCTACAACATATCTAACACAACCTACATAATTCGTTACAAAACATATAGTAAAGTAGGTAACTACGAAATTTATTACCTCATATCTCCAAACCTTAAACCAAATCAACTTATGGTAAGGAATTTTGTAGCTACCTTATCTCTTAAAGGATTGCTCTAAATGTTACTAAAAGCATGAGAAATACGATACCTACTACATATCTAACAAAACCTAAGTAGTTCGTTACAAAATATATAGTAAACTAGGTAACTACGGAATATATTACTCCATATCTTCTAATCTTAAACCAACGCAACTTATGGTAAGGAATTTTGTAGCTTCCTTATCTTTTAAAGAATTACTCTACATGTTAGAAAACGCATGAGAAATACAATACCTACAACATATCTAACACAACCTACATAATTTGTTACAAAACATATAGTAAAGTAGGTAACTACAAAATTTATTACCCCATATCTCCAAACCTTAAACCAAACCAACTTATGGTAAGGAATTTTGTAGCTATCTCAGCTCTTAAAGGATTACTCTAAATGTTACAGAACGCATGAGAAATACGATACCTACATCATATCTAACACCACCTATGTAATTTGTTACAAAATATATAGAAAACTAGGTAACTACTGAATATATTACCCCATATCTCTTAATCTTAAACCAACCCAGCTTATGGTAAGGAATTTTGTAGCTACCTTATCTCTTAAGGTATTACTTTATATGTTAGAAAACGCATGAGAAATACAATACCTACAACATATCTGATAAGTGTTCAAAAGTACTATTTTTATTACCCTTTTTACTCATATTATTGTTACTCTTAGGCTCATATTAGTTGCATAATTAGTCATTCATGCATTAATTTATGTTTCTTTCCACCGTTGAGCTTGATTACATAACTTGGTGATTTTTGTGAAAAAAATGCTACTTTGGTGTATTTTTTGTGTGTGTGAAGAATCACTTGCCAAAGCAAGGCTGGAACTAGTTGCCAGGGCAATGCATGAAGGAGATGCCGAGCTAGTTGCCAAGGCAATTTTCGACAAGGAATAAGATGATATGGTAGTCGAAATTGATGACTAGATAAGCCCAAGATGACGTGGAGCAAAGTTAAATTCCAAAGGAGTTTGATTTCCATGAAGAGGTTAAAGAGAAATTAAATCCCAAGAAGATATGAGATGTTCTAGAAGGAATTTAAATATAATAAAGAATTATATTCTTTAAAGATAATTTAATTCCAACTTAACTTCCTCCTCAAGAAGGATTTTGACCTAGCCATCTCCTATTTAAAGGACCAAGCCGTCAAAGAGAGGTGAGCAAGAAGAGAGGATTTTTGACAACTCCAAAGGGAAAGAAGGAAGAGATTTCGACAAGAGAGCAAAGGGGAGAGAGTTTGATTTCTTTTTCTTTGCTTCCATTAGATTCATGGTTTGGGGATTATTCTTTGTATATCTTTTGAACCCAACCATGAACTAACTTGATTGATTGGGGTTATTGTGTTTTGTTGTTGTGAGAAACAATTGGATTTTGTTTAGGTAATAAGAGTTTGCAATTTTTTATTCAAGGTTTATTCATTCTTGGTTCTTATTTTTGTTTGCGAGTGAATTGGGAGAAGATCTCGTAACTTCATCTATTTATCTAATATCGGGAGAGTTAGATTCAAAAAACGAATGAGTATGATCTTTATTCAATCTATTGATGGTGAAGATTAATCCGGCTTAGGAATAAGTTAAGGATTTCAACGGCTAAGAGGAGCGCAAGATTGGTTGTTGTTCACCCTTGATTCACGCAGGGATGTATTATCAAGGCATGCACAAGTAGCTAGAGTTTCGACTTAGGGATATGAAGAAACCATTGAAGAACGCTCTGCCGAACCTTGAAGTTGCTGCCCATACGCCCAAGTAGTTGCTCAGCTAGTCGCTCAGGCAACCATCGATTAGTTGCCAAGGCAACCCCGCTGTGCAAGTTGCCACGGTAACTGAGTTGCCCTTGCACTCTTTTACCAAGACGATCCAATCGGCTATCACACCTTAACTCACAGTAACCTGGCCTATCCTCTTTTTTCCTTTCATATATTCTTTTAGTTTATTGCTTTTACTTTACTCGTTAAAATTAACTCCTACTATCAATTGTGTTTTTACTTTTACAGTGTGATAACTAAAGCAAAGTGGCCCAAACCAATCCCCGTGGAGACGATACTCGTATCACTTTATTACTTGCGACGTGTATACTTGCACAATTGAGTAGCACTTATTACACGCAACAAGTTTTTGGCGCCGTTGCTGGGGATTGGCAATTGGTGTTAGTTGTTTTTGTTATTGCATTTTTTTCTCTTAGTTTCAGTAACTTTTCTCTTTGTTTGTTTTATCAAAAAAAAATGTGCCCTACAAGTTAAGAGACATCAACATGTCAGGAAATAAAAGTCGATCTATTCGAGAGTTGATGTTGGAATATATGAATCAATCCAATCAAGAGTTTCTTGCACCCTTCGATGATTACATATACCAACCGAGAAAAGCATATACCGTGGAAAACTCGTGCACTTGTTGTGGATAACATCAAGTGTTTGAAAATTGCCCTTACATTTTCGGTGCATATGACTATATGGAGGACCATAGAGGAAACCAACAACAAAATTCTTCATGGTATGGTCAAAAAGCTCATTTTTTTTTACCATAACAATTTTGCCGCAGCAACAGATATGCCATGGCAATGTAGTCCTTTTCAAGAGCATTCCAATTCCTTGGAGGAAACGTTGCTAGCTTTCTTGGCTAGACTTGACAGATCAATTGAAGAGATTCGAGAGTGTAGCGATGTTCGTTTCGCTAAAAAAATGAAGTTTTCGAAGTGTTTGTGGTTTTTCGGATATTAAAAATGTTTATTCCGTGGGGGTTTAAAAAATCGCATTTTATTTAGAAATTGGAGTCGCCACAGGCCACTTAGGTAGGCCGGACACAATAAAAACCAGAGATTTAGAAAACTTTGGGTTCGGGAGTCGGTTACGGATGGGGAAGGATTAGCACCCTCACACCGCCCAAAATTGGTACTTTAATAATTACCGCTTTATTAATATTAGACTTTCCAGATTAAAGTGACAATTAATTTAAAATTTGATTATAAGTGCGGGTAAATTTTAAGGATTATCCGAGAGTAAATGCCTAACCACCATCACTACGCCTAATACTGGCCCCGTTTACGCTCGGATAAAAGGGCACCGCATTGACAAAATATATATCCGTTATGCAAACTTAGTGACCAATATATACAAAAAACATTCACATGGACATGATATGAAAAACATAAAAAGAAAGTTATAAACTTTAAACAAACATAATATGAAACATGAATATAACGTAGCATACCATAATAAATAGACAAAAATATAAATGTAAATGCAAAAAGATCATATTTCCAAAACTAAACTAATTAATTCTAATGCGCTTGATCACACAAATATATTATATATTACATGCGTGTAACGTAACACTAAACCAACCTAACAACATGCCAATATATAAAAATTTAAAACTTGACTTCTATCATATAACATAGTTTACTTCCGCAAATTAACATGCTATTTAGATATGATAAAACACAACACTAACATGTAACCCAAAAAGGAAGACGAACATAAAATCCGTGCTAAGACATGTTATCTATACATAAACTAGACAAGCACCGATCAAATAGGTAAAATATGAACTAACAAACAGGAATATAAAGGTAAAATACGATCAACTAAACATATATTATAAAATATGGGAACATGAAATAAAAACATAAGAACACACAATGGGCAAAGCAAACATACTAAAAACATAATCACAAGAGCACGTGCAATAAAACACCAATGAACTTAAAATACAAACAAAATAAAACATACTTAAACGTGGTATCTTGATGCTATTAATGAAACTGCAAGGGGACTGAAATGGAAAAAATAGAAGCGAAAGGAATAAATAAAACAAAAACAAAAGCTAATTCAGGGACGTAATTACAAAACCAAGAAAGCCTAAGAGGACTGAACATGTTATTTGACCAAGGGGCAAGCCCAAAGTGCAAACATTCAAAACGCGGAAGGACTCGGGAGGTAATTTCACAACTAAAAAAAAGATTTTGGTTTATCTGAGGACCAAATTGAAATATTTTCAAAAAGGAAAGGGACTGGGGCTGCTAATATCCCATGCGGCGAGACAGAATCGTAAATCTCAAGAACGCGGGGGGATTTATAACGTTATTTTCCCATTTCTTTTATTTCCCCCTCTATAAAATCGATAACCGGCCCCCTTTATTCATTTTTCCTTTATTTTTTTTACCTAAAGAGAGAAAGCTCTCTCTCTTTTCCCAGAAATGCAACCCACAAACCCTTCAGCCGCCGTGGTTCTAGAGGTCGGCGGTGGTCCGGCTACTCTGGCCACCACCTTTAACGACATAGCAACAAAAACCCAATCTAGACACCCCTCAAAAGAACCAAAAAACCTCTACTTTTGGAAAGACCAAGCCAAAATATTCCTATTTCGACTCCGCAAAGTCCAGATCCCTGACGTGTCGAGACGAAAACAAAAAGAAACCCTTCTTTGTGGCTCACTCCTCGGAGTTTATCGCCGGCGGAGAAGGATTTTTCCTTAGGTAAACTCTATTTTTTATTTTTACTTGTATTTTTTTCATGCATGTATGGGATTCGAAAAAAGAGAGTAGATTACCGATGGAAACTTGTATATATTTTTTTGACTGATAACTTGGTGACTGTCTGTCTTCTTACAACTTTTCATACATATATCCTACTCTGATTGTTTTTGGTATAAAGTACTATAAAATAAATATTTTTAGATCTGAAATGGTATTGACATAGCCCTTTTTTTGGTGATTTTTCTGATGTATCTAGCAACCCTGAGCGCGGTGGTTGGAGGCCGGCATGGTAGAGGTATGGGGGCAGTGTGGGGGAATGTCCTCAGCCAGAGGTGTTCTCGACCGTTAGATCAGATTCGATCCAATGGTTGAGATAACTTGAAGGATAAACGGTTCAGATAAAATCTCGAACGGGTGGAACTGCGCCAGATCGTAACACGTGGAGCTCAGCAACCGAGGAGTTCTGACGAGTGGGATGTACGCGCGGTGGGAGATCGAAGAGTCCGCGCGTGGATCAAATGTGTGCGTGGCAGCCGAATGGTCTGGGCATGTAACACACGCGGCCAGCTGGATAATCTTCCCCCTTTGATCGTGGTCGTTGGATCAAAATTTGATCCAACGGCTCCTAGTTGGCTGCGCAAAAAGGGAAGCACTAGGGTTAGACATTTTAGGGCTTTCAGATATAGGATTTGGGTTTGGCCGGTTGGGCCATGTAAACTTGATTTTGGGCTATGTAATTTGGACTTGGACTATAAATAATATTTTTTGTTTATTTTCTTTTTCTTTAATACATTATCTGTTTATATATTATAATAATAATAATACATATATACATATACATGCGCACACATACATGCAACATACGAACCCATATGCAAACATTGATTAACATAATATACTATATACATGCATATATAATCACACACATCATGAATATCCACACACATTATACGCACAAACAATGCACTCGTAAGGAATGTAAATACATGCGTGACACACATACACCATATTACTTATTAATACGTATACATACATAGTTTATAATATACATGCACACATCACACACTTTACGTATATTAATAACACTCATGCACATAACAAACATATAGTATAATAATATATTACATGTATACATGCAACGTTAATATACTAATAATTACACTAATATGTATTTACAGACCAGATAAAAATGAGTGATTACAATTGCCCCTCTTTGCTTGTTCCCGTAGAATGGGAACAAAACAAAGATTTATAAGCACTCATTTTTATCCGACTTCCCTGTTTGTAGCTTTGGAAACACATGTTCTTGTGGAACTCTCCATTTTTCCTCAGCTGAATCTTCGGGCTCGTAAGTTCTTCCTATATAGAGCTTCTTCACCTTCCGATCTTGGAGCTACAGGCTCTTCCTGTATAGAATCCTTCACTTTGAAGCCTCGAGTTATGAGTCCTTCCTATATAGAACTTTTTACTCTGGGACGGTAAAGCTTGGAGTCCTTCCTATATAGAACTCTTCGCCTTCAACACGGCGGGTTTTTCCTATATAAAACCTTCTGCGCCACGAATGGATTCTTCTGACTAGGAGTTCCTCCTATATAGAACTGCTAGTCTTCAAACCCTAGAGCCGTCAATCCTTCCTATATAGAACTTTTAGCTTTTAAAATCTCGGAGCTACGGGTTCTTCCTATATAGAACCTCTCACTCTAAGATAGTAAAGCTCGGAGCCCTTCCTATATAGGACTCTTCGCCTTCAACACAGCGGGTTTTCCCTATATAAAACTCTCTGTGTCATGGGTGAATTCCTTCAGCTGGGAGTTCTTCTTATATAGAACTGGTAGTCTTCACCCTAGAGCTGCAAGCCCTTCCTATATAAAACTTTCAACTTCTGAAGCCTCAGAGCAGCGGATTCTTCCTTTATAGAACCTCTCGCTGCGGGCATTTGAAAATATAGGCCCTTCCTATATAGAACCTTTATCTTCACATTTGGGATTCACGCCAAAATGGCTACCGATGCTTCTTTGAATCTGTAGATACCTGTCTAGAATAAGGCAAAATATTATGACAAATGAGTTAGCATGCTCCTAATCCTAGGGATGTCTAACTATTCATGATGCATGAATGTCAATATCTTGGTGGGCCTGCTTTAGTCCTTAGTCAATCTCGACCCTACGTTGCTTGCTTTCTCCTTTTTTTCTTATTCTAGTGGCGATACCCCATTTCACTGTCGGGTTCAACCATTCCAACTTTTCTTTTTCTAAATTTTTGGTTTGGGGTTCTAAAGTGCCCTTTCGGGTTTTCACCTGGAAAATCTCTCTTGTTGTCTCAAATGCTTTCTTTAAACGAGCAGGGCATGTGCCATTGGTCATCTTACTCTGGTGCTCGAAACCTTCTGCTCACTCTATTTCAACATACATCATGTAGGCAGCTGGAGGGCAAGGTTAATATCATTTTCTAACCACATGCATCTTTAAGGTTATATCACAGCAATGCTCAGAAATCTCTTGTTTATCATAAGCCTATGTTAACTTATTTGTGTGATGTTTATGGCAAGTAACAAGAAGACAAGGAATGGAAGCTCAAAATGTGATTTAATTACGATTAAGGATTTGGAACAATTTTGAGAGGGTCATGGAAAACATGAGGAAGAGGAAAAGGAAAAGCCAAACATGAAATGCAAAACCTCACAATATCCACAGTATGGGTGATACATGATCCCGTCAACCGGCGTAGAATCTTTACCTGAAGCTTCTTCTTTACGGGGCTCATGGGGACGACTCTTCTATCTGGAGATCCAACCTCTCAATTTATCTGAGCCACCTGTTGCGTGTGATAAGTGCTACGCAATTGTGCAAGTATACACGTCGCAAGTAATAAAGTGATATGAGTATCGAGTATCGTCTCCACAGGGATTGGTTTGGGCCACTTTGCTTAAGTTACTGCACTGTGAAAAGTAAAAACACAATTAAAGGAGTTTAACTAATAACTAAACTAGAAAGCAATAAAGTAAAAGAAAAGATGAGATCGATTGAGAGAGATAGGCTAGGTTATCGTGAGTTGAGGTGTGATAGCCGATTGGATTGTCTTGGTAAAAGAGTGCACGGGCAACTCGATTGCCGTGGCGACGACTTGCTGTAACGGGGTTGCCTTGGCAACTAATTGATGGTTGCCTGGGGCGACTAGTTGGGCAACTACTTGGGCGGCCGGGCAGCAACTTCAAGGTTCGGCGGAGCGTTCTTCAATGGTTTCTTCTTATCCCTAAGTCGAAACTCTAGCTACTTGTGCATGCCTTGATAATACATCCTGCGTGAATCAAGGGTGAACAACAACCAATCTTGCACTCCTCTTAGCCGTTGAAATCCTTAACTTATTCCTAAGCGGATTAATCTTCACCATCATTGGATTGAATAAAGATCATATTCATTCGTTTCTTGAATCTAACTCTCCCGATATTAGATAAATGGATGAAATCACGAGATCCTCTCCCAATTCACTGCAAAACAATAATAAGAATCAAGAATGAATAAACCTTGAAATAGAAAAGTACAAACTCTTATTACCTAAACAAAAACCAATAGTTTCTCACAACCACAAAACACAATAACCATAGCCGATCAAGTTAGTTCATGGTTGGGTTCAAAAGATATACAAAGAATAATCCCCAAACCATGAATCTAATAGAAGCAAAGAAGAAGAAGAAGTCGAAATTCCCTAATGCTCTCTTGTCAAATTTCCCCCTTGCTCTCTCTTTTGATTGTCGAAATCTCCTTGCTATTTATAGGGCTAGGCCAAAGTCCTTCTTTGAGGAGGAGTTTGAGTTGGAATTAAATTATCTTTAAAGAATATAATTCTTTATTATAATTTTATTCCTATTAGAACTTCTCCTATCTTCTTGGAATTTAATTCTTCTTTAATCTCTGCATGGCAATCAAATTCCTTTGGGCTTGGGCCTTGCTCCATGTCATATTGGGCTTGTAAAGTCATTAATTTCGACATCCCTATTACATTTTGTCTTTGTCGACAAATGCCATGGCAACTGGCTCGGCGTCTCCTTCATGCATTGCCACAGGCAACTAGCTCGGCATATCCTTCATGCATTGCCACGGCAACTAGCTCGGCATTGCTTTGGCAAGTGATCCTGCACATACACACACAAAAACACACCAAAGCAGCATCTTTTTCCACAAAAATCACCAAGTTATGTAATCAAGCTCAGCGGTGGAAAGAAACATGAATTAATGCATGAATGACTAATTATGCAACTATTATGAGCTTAAGTCTAACAATAATATGAGTAAAAGGGTAATAAAAATAGTACTTTTGAACACTTATCACGCCCCCAAACTCGAACTATTGCTTGTCCTCAAGCAATGCAAACTAACAATTACACCTTAAGACTTTAATCATCAAAGACATGCTTTAAACTTGAATTCAAACCTCGGAACCGTGGCACAAAGTATGATCACCTTTTAAATTTTTGGATAGCACAAAAATTTCCCGGAACAAAACTATAATGCTCGTGACAATGTGTGTGCGTAGTTGTGTACAAGTTGATTTTCAAGATTCTATGTGAATAGTAGGCTTTTATCAATTTAATTCTTGGGGCATTTATTTTAATTTTCACTAGAGCCAATTTGGGCACCTCTAGTAAAGTAAGCAATTTCTCATTTTATTTTAGTCGACTAGAGCCAATTTGGGCACCTCTAGCGATTCTTTAATGTGCATTAACTACTAGAGCCAGTTTGGGCACCTCTAGCAAAAGTGTATTTACTACTAGAGCCGATTTTGGGCACCTCTAGCAAGAAATTAACTTTTAATTTTCAATTTTAAATTTACCCAAATTTTAAGCAACCTAAGTTCACTAAGTTTCTTTGAATCAACAACCCACATCCGTGTAAAAAAAATTCAGCATCATAGTAAAACTCTAAGTTCTTTTCATGCAATCCTAAAATTAAAGGTTATTTCAATTAAGTGCGAGTGGCAAAAATTCATCATTGGATATTCAACAAGTCTTAAGCAATTAAATCAAATTAAAGGCATGGCAAGTAACATATGCAACCTATATGTGATTGCTAAAGATGAATGCAACTAAACATGAAACTAACTAGAAACCAACACCCCCCCAAACTCGAGAGAAGCATTGTCCTCAATGCATGTAAGAGTGAAACAAAATTTAAAAGAAACTAAATGAAATGAGTTAGTCAGAGAGGTCGTCACCTCGATTGATGAGTTTCCTTCGTGTCGTTTGCTTGATTAAATTTTCGGTCAGTGGTTGAATGCTTGAGGCTGGTATCGCGTGAATAGCATTGCCTTGATTTGGTCCATGTTTGCGATCAGGTTTACTTGCATGTGCATCGATAGTTGCGAAGCCATTGTTGTTGCTGGGCATCGCCGATTTTCCGTTGTGTTTGTTGTGGCGAGTAGTCGGCGATAAATTTCCTTATCATGGTGGTTGTGAGTCTTGTTGTGGAAAAGAAAATAAAAAAACACGGAAACTAAAGATAATGAAGAAAAATAAAATATATCCTAAAAAATAAAGAAAAAAATAACAAAAATAATAGAACAAAATAGTTCAAAAAAAAAAATAAAAATAAATGTATCGATGGTTGCCGTGGCGTCGAGGGTTGCGAGGCATGCACATCCATGGTTGCCGGCGGCGTCGGGGGTTCTTAGGCGTCTTGGCGTCCATGGTTGCGAGGCGTGCGTATTAGGAGTTGTTGCGGTGTTGAAGGTTGCCGTTTTGATACTTCTTATAGTCCATCCCCACCCTCCATCGGGTGATAATATTGCCCAAAAAGAGTTTGGCAAATGTGCTTGCCACTACTCCCTTTTGCGTTACCATGGTGGAGTGTCTTTCTTCTTTGTTAAACATAGTCCATGTATACTCTCCACCTTGCTACTATTCACGAAGGCACAAATATATTAATAGGAAAAATTATATCCATTCTCAACCATTCAATTACCTCATTCTTGTCGACTTCTATCATGGTTGGATGTAGCCTTTGTTGTCGTGGCAATTCTTTGCTCAAGCCAATTGCCGTGGCAATCGATTTGTCAAATTTTCTCTAAGTCAAGGGAAGAATCAATTTTACTGAAGAGCTTTATGAATCAAACACCTTTTTCTTTTGGCCTCTCAAACATCTCCATCGGTAGAGATTTGATGGCTTCAAATCTACCAACCTCGGTTCCTCAAGACATACACCGCAATGGACGAGGTGAGTTTTAAAAAATTCAAAAGGTTCAACTATTACCTGCATCATATTCCATTGGCAAAGTATTATCATCTCGTTGATCTTGTATGTGGTCGAGTAATTGCCGTGGCAATTGTAGATGAAGCAATCTATAGATTCTGCTTCAACATCAACGTTGTAACCTTACAGGCATCGGGTTCCTTAGAATTTGCTGTAGTATTATTGTTCTCGGCTTCACTTTGAGTGTTGTCGCGCATTGCTCTGTTCGGGCTCCTCAATCATTGCCGAGGCAATTTGTTTGTTCATGCTCATCATGTGTTGGGCAGTCTCTCTCATTGGCATCCTCTTGACTTTGAGGTTCTAGTTGTTCCTCACACATCGGAGAGATTTCTTTTTGCATTGCTCCTTGTCCTCTTGCCTTGGGACTTGATATCCCTAGGAATGAATTGTTGGTGCATGTTATCCATGACATATGTGGATCTCCCCAATTGATCTTCTGAATCCCCTAAGGTTGCATCCCATTGAGTTATCCTCGTATCCATAGATTTTGATAGCTCTCGAATCTCTTCAATTGATCCGTCAAGTCTAGCCAATGAAGCTAATAACGTTTCCTCAAAGGAATTGGAATGCTCTTGAAAAGGACTACATTGCCATGGCATATCTGTTCTTCTTGCGGCAAAAAATTGTTATAGTAAAAAAATTTTTGAGCTTTTTGATCATACCATGAAGAATTTTGCTGCTTTGGTTCCCTCTATGGTCCTCCATGTAGTTATATGCACCGAAAATGTGAGGCAATTTTCAAACACATGATGTTCTCCACACATAGCACAAGATTTTCCATGGTATAAGTTCTTTGGGCTTTTCTCGGTTGGTATAGGTAATCATCAAAGGGTGCAAGGAACTCTTGATTGAATTGATTCATATCTTCCAACATCATCTCTCGAATAGATTGGTTTTTATTTCCCGACATGTTGATGTTCCTTAACTTGTAGTGCACCTAATTTTTTTTTTTATAAAACAAACAAAAGAAAAGTTAGTAAAATTAAGAGAAAAAAAATGCAATAACAAAAACAACTAACACCAATTGCCAATCCCGACAGCGGCGCCAAAAACTTGTTGCGTGTGATAAGTGCTACATAATTGTTGCAAGTATACACGTCATAAGTAATAAAGTGATATGAGTATCAGTATCGTCTCCACGAGGGGATTGGTTTGGGCCACTTTGCTTAAGTTCTTGCCTTTGTGAAAAGTAAAAACACAATTAAAGGATTAAAGGAGTTTAACTAATAACTAAACTAGAAAGCAATAAAGTAAAAGAAAAGATGAGATCGATTGAGAGAGATAGGCTAGGTTATCGTGAGTTGAGGTGTGATAGCCGATTGGATTGTCTTGGTAAAAGAGTGCACGGGCAACTCGGTTGCCGTGGCGACTTACTGCGGGGTTGCCTTGGCAACTAATTGATGGTTGCACAGGCGACTAGTTGGGCAACTACTTGGGCGGCCGGCAGCAACTTCAAGGTTCGGCGGGCGTTCTTCAATGGTTTCTTCTTATCCTAAGTCGAAACTCTAGCTACTTGTGCATGCCTTGATAATACATCCTGCGTGAATCAAGGGTGAACAACAACCAATCTTGCACTCCTCTTAGCCGTTGAAATCCTTAACTTATTCCTAAGCGGATTAATCTTCACCATCATTGGATTGAATAAAGATCATATTCATTCGTTTCTTGAATCTAACTCTCGATATTAGATAAATGGATGAAATCACGAGATCCTCTCCCAATTCACTTTCATAAACAATAATAAGAATCAAGAATGAATAAACCTTGAAATAGAAAAGTACAAACTCTTATTACCTAAACAAAAACCAATAGTTTCTCACAACCACAAAACACAATAACCATAGCCGATCAAGTTAGTTCATGGTTGGGTTCAAAAGATATACAAAGAATAATCCCCAAACCATGAATCTAATAGAAGCAAAGAAGAAGAAGAAGTCAAATTCCCTAATGCTCTCTTGTCGAAATTTCCCCCTTGCTCTCTCTTTTGATTGTCGAAATCTCCTTGCTATTTATAGGGCTAGGCCAAAGTCCTTCTTTGAGGAGGAGTTTGAGTTGGAATTAAATTATCTTTAAAGAATATAATTCTTTATTATAATTTTATTCCTATTAGAACTTCTCCTATCTTCTTGGAATTTAATTCTTCTTTAATCTCTGCATGGCAATCAAATTCCTTTGGGCTTGGGCCTTGCTCCATGTCATATTGGGCTTGTAAAGTCATTAATTTCGGCATCCCTATTACATTTTGTCTTTGTCGACAAATGCCATGGCAACTGGCTCGGCGTCTCCTTCATGCATTGCCCTGGCAACTAGCTCGGCATATCCTTCATGCATTGCCCTGGCAACTAGCTCGGCATTGCTTTGGCAAGTGATCCTGCACATACACACACAAAAACACACCAAAGCAGCATCTTTTTCCACAAAAATCACCAAGTTATGTAATCAAGCTCAACGGTGGAAAGAAACATGAATTAATGCATGAATGACTAATTATGCAACTATTATGAGCTTAAGTCTAACAATAATATGAGTAAAAAGGGTAATAAAAATAGTACTTTTGAACACTTATCACCACCCTTTACGGTTTTTTGACTCGGATCCTTCATTTACTTCAAGACGCCCTATTTCGAGTTTTCTCCTTGAGCTCTCCATTTTTTTATTTTTCTTTATTTTTTTTTCTTTTCCTTTTTGTTTTGTTTTGTTTTTTTTCTTTTTCTTTTTCAAACATAGTATTTCTTAACAGCATCGGAATTTACAGGGCTTTTCAGCTCCTCTCCATCCATTTCAGTTAAGATTAAGGCTCCTCCTGAGAAGGCCTTTTTAACCACGTATGGCCCTTCTAGTTGGGTATCCACTTTCCTCGAGAATCTTTCTGAATCGGGAGGATCTTCTTAAGCACCAGATCCCCCTCTCTGAATTCTCTTGGGCGCACATTCTTGTTGTATGCCCGCATCATTCGTTTTTAGTACATTTGACCATAGCAGATGGCCTTTAGCCTCTTTTCTTCGATGAGATTTAACTGGTCAAGTCTGGCTTGCACCCATTCAGATTCTTCCAATTTTACTTCATTTAAGACCCGGAGTGACGGAATCTCCACCTCAATGGGGAGTACTGCTTCGGTACCATACACTAAAGAATAGGGTGTTGCCCCTGTCGATGTGCGAATGGACGTCCTATAGTCGAAAAGGGCAAATGACAGCTTTTCGTGCCAATCCTTGTAGGTATCCGTCGTCTTCGCAATGATCTTCTTTATGTTCTTGTTTGCTGCTTCCACTGCCCCATTCATTTTGTTATCTTGAATTGGTTGTGGAATTATGGTGTGTTATCTTGAATTGGTTGCACATATTTGTCATCATTTTGTTATTCAAATTGGAAGCGTTGTCGGTGATGACCATTTCTAGTAAACCGTATCGATAAATGATCTCCTTCTTTAGGAATTTACATACCGTCGTCCTTGTGATGTTGGCATAAGATGCTGCCTCCACCCATTTAGTGAAATAGTCTATGGCGACAAAAATAAAACGATGTCTGTTGGAAGCCTTCGGGTGAATCTACCCAATGATGTCCATGCCTCACGCTGCAAAAAGCCACGGAGAATTCATGGTGTGTAAAGGTAACGGAGGAGCGTGAATCTTGTCAGCATATAGGCTATGGAATTATGGTGTGTTATCTTGAATTGGTTGCACACAACCGTCATCATTTTGTTATTTAGATTGAAAGCGTTGTCGGTGATGACCCTTTCTGGTAAACCGTATCGACAAATGATCTCCTTCTTTAGGAATTTACATATAGTCGTCCTTGTGATGTTGGCGTAAGATGCTACCTCCACCCATTTAGTGAAATAGTCTATGGCAACCAAAATAAAACGATGTCCGTTGGAAGCCTTCGGGCGAATCTGCCCAATGACGTCCATGCCCCACGCTGCAAAAGGCCACGGAGAATTCATGGTGTGTAAAGGTAACAGAGGAGCGTGAATCTTATCAGCATAAATTTGGCATTTGTGGTATTTCCTGGCGTAATCGATGCAATCTCCCTTCATGGTCGACCAGAAATAGCCATACCTCATAATTTTTAGGGCTATAGACAGCCCGTTGGCGTGCGTCCCACATAGACCGTCGTGTACCTCAGCTAAAATCTCCTTCGCCTCTCGGGCATCAACACATCTCAACAATGTCTGATCATGGCCTCTTTTATATAGGATCTCCCTATCCAGGATGAATCTTGTTGCCATTTTTTTCGAAAGTGTTTTTACATCATTGTCATTTGCCCGCCGGGATACTTTTTTCTGAGCTTGACATATTGCAAGATGTCATAGTACCACGGGTTGCCATCAACCTCTTCCTGCGCATTACAATAATGAGCCGGGCTTTCAAAAGTCTGCATCTCAATGGGCTTCATTTATGCCCTCGTGTTTGTTTTGAATATGGAAGCCAAGGTTGCCAAGGCGTCTGCCATCTGATTTTCTTCTTTGGGAAGGTAATTGAAGCTGATCTTTTCGAACTCCTTGGTGAGCTCTTGGAACAATTCATAATATTTGACCAGCTTCGAATCCCTGGTTTCCCATTCTCCACGTAACTGGTAAATCACTAAGAACGAATCTCTGAATACTGAAGTTCCTTAATCTTTCTTTCAATAGCTGAGTTCAGTCCCATAACACAGGCTTTATATTCGACTATATTGTTGGTGCAGAAGAAATAGACATTCTCGGGAGAAATCATCACATCCCCTATCCCGTGTTCGAGGCGTTGGAGGCTCCATCAAAGTAAAGCTTCCATTAATTATTTTCTGAAACCTCTTCCTCGGTTCTAATGCACATCAAGTCTTCATTCGGGAAATTAAAGTTCAACGCCTCATAATCGTCTGAAGCACGACTAGCTAGGAAATCCGCCACGGTGCTTCCCTTTATGACTTTAAACTTACATACACAATGTCGAATTCGGATAGGAGCATCTTCCAGTGGGCCATCCTCCTTGTCGATCTTTGGCGCTTCCATTAGGAACTTCAAGGGTCTAGCCGATATCAACCACGTAGTATGGTATAGCATATACTACCTAAGCCGCTTGGTAGCCCAAACTAAAGCACAACATAGCTTACGAATCAAGCGGGTACCGCGCCCGCAATCATTGAACTTTCTGCTTAGGTAATAGATGGCTCGCTCCTTTTTCCCTGACTCATCGTGTTGCCCCAATACACAACCCATTAAATTCTCAAAGACTGTCAGGTAGAGGATTAAAGGCCTGTCTCGTATCGGCATGACTAAAATCGAAGTATTTGTCAGGTACCTTTTGATCTTCTCTAGGGCTTTTTAACATTCATCATCCCACACATCGTGATTATTCTTTCTAAGAAGTTTGAAGACTGGGTTACACATATCAGTTAATTGGGAAATAAAATGAGAGATATAATTTAGCCTCCCCAGAAAACCACAAACCTCATTTTGAGTATGGGGTGGTGAGAGATCCTGGATGGCTTTCACCTTATCTGGATCGATCTCAATCCCTCTTCTGCTCACCAAGAACCCTAAGAGTTTTCCAGAAGTAACGGCAAAGGTGCATTTGGCAGGGTTAAGCCTCAGCGGGTATTTCCGTAGTTTTTAAAATAGTTTTCTTAAGTTCTGTAGGTGTTCATCTTCTGTTTTGGACTTAGCGATCATGTCGTCCACGTATACCTCTATTTCTTTGTGCATCATGTCATGGAAAAGAGTCACCATTGCTCTTTGGTAAGTTGCCCCTGCGTTCTTGAGCCTGAAAGGCATCACCCGGTAACAAAAAGTGCCCCACATGGTTATGAATGTAGTTTTCTCCATGTCGTTCGTGTCCATCTTTATCTGGTTGTACCCCAAAAAGCCATCCATGAACGAAAACCATGAGTGCCCATTGTGTTGTCAACGATTGTATCGATATGTGGCATAGGGAAGTTGTCTTTAGGGTTGGCTCGGTTGAGATCCCTATAATCTACACACATACGGACCTTCCCGTCCTTCTTCGGTACTGGTACAATGTTTGCAACCCATTCAGGGTATTTGGCCACTTCCAATAAGCCAGCATAAAACTGTTTTTTACCTCTTCTCTGATCTTTAACAACATGTCTAGTCTCATTCTTGGAGTTTTTGTTGTATTGGTTTGCATTCGATTTTCATCGGTTTGTGTACCACTATGTCGATATTCAAACCTGGCATATCTTGATAAGTCCAGTAAAAACATCCTTGAATTCTGAAGTAGGGTTATCGGTTCGTGCACAGTTTTTTGAGGAAAATGGCATCCCTATTTTTACTTCTTTTCTCTCTTCTCCAGTTCCTAAGTTTACAACTTCAGTTTCTTCTTGGTGGGGCATAATTTGCCTTTCTTCGTTGGCCACCATCCTCATCAAATTTACAAGGACCTCGCATTCTATCTCATCATCCTCTTCCCCAGTTCCTTCTAAGATCTCGGGGCATTTAAAATCTACTTCGGGATTGGATTCGGCATCATTCATACAATCAATCATGGGAGACCTGCATTAAATGAGAATGAATGTATTGGGAAGAGAATGGTTTTATTTGAAGTGAATGAACATGAAGAATGAATGAGTCAAATAAATGATACGTTTGCCATTTAAGAAAACGGGAATATATTTTTATTTCAAACAAAAGTTAACATAGGTGCCTCTATACAAGAGATCCCCATTGTTTATGGGCAAAAACAAAAAGGTTGATTCGGAGCATTACTCTGATCTAGTCCTAATAACCACAGGTAGATCAATGTGGCTCAAGTTATCAAGAGTTTCCCCAGGATGGCAGGGGCGAATGTTGGTCAATATACTACTGACTTGGCATTTTCAGCTATCATGTTGATGGACATCCCCTCAAGTGATTCATTAAACGTTTCTTTCTCGTTGAGTATGTCATTTTCCTTAATTGCCTCTTCAACCACCTGTCTTGTTGGCAGAATCCTCCGAAGACAAAAGTGGTTTTCAAACTAGGGAAAGACATTGGTCTCCACAGAATGTCTTCTCCCTTAAATCTGGCTCTTCTTTGTTCTTATTTTCTCTTGTATTCTTCCTTTCTTTGTTGGACACTTGGTTTGTAACCCAACCCAAAACGGTCATTCTTGGTTATCATACTCTTGGCTCGTAGGCTCCCTTGCAATCTTCTCCATAGCCCTCTTCCTGCTTTGGCTCATCGGCCCAAAGTTTCAGCAACGGTCATCTTGGTACAATTAGATAACACAGGGATAGGGGATCCGACTACCTTCCGCGACGAATGTGGCATTTACTAGTTCTAACGCTTGAAAAGAGCATTCTGCAGCATCCTCATCATTTTGAATGTAGGGGGCCTATGATGTCACCGAAGCAATAATTTCCTGCTCGGCTTCTACTGTGACCAACTTGCCTTCGATCACGAATTTTAATTTCTGATGTAGTGATGAGGGGACAACTCTTGCGAGTGGATCCATGGCCTTCCCAATAAGCAGCTGTAGGATGGTTTTATGTCCATCACCACGAAGTCAATCACGTACTCAGTCGGCCCGATCAATGGAGGCACCTCAACTTTTCCAGTGTTCCTCTTTGTATGCCGTCAAAGGCTCTCACGGAGTTATGGCCGGGCTTTAGGTGAGAATTATCTATTGGTAGCTTTTGCAAGGTCACCATAGGCGATCGTTGATCTTGACTCGTTGTCAATCAATACCCCCGGTAACACATACCCTTTACAGTGGTTGTAATGTTAAGAGCTTTGGTGGACCCCATTCCGCCCTCAGGGATCTCATCATCATTGAATGTTATATGGTTATAGGCAGTGATATGCCCCACTATCCTGTCCCGTTTGATCTGAAATGTCATGGGGTACAAAAGTCTGGTTTAGTACTTTTAATAGTGCCTCACGGTGTCTTTACGAACTCAAGAGCAACTCTAGCACTGTGATCCTGGCGGTTGCTTTCGTAGTTGTTCCACTTCTGCACTCGGCTTGTGACTCGGGAATTTTAGAAATTCTTTGGCCCGAGCCTTGATTCTTGGTTCATTTATCTTTGGGAGTGGTTTCTTTATCTTTGGCCACTTCAGCCGATCCTCAAGGTCTCGGAGGAGTAACATCTATCGCTCCTCGTGAAATGGCCCACCTCACCGATATTCACATCACTCTTGCCTTGCTCGTCTTTTCGTGTAAGCTCTTTTACTTCACCAAATTCTGGCTTTTCCGGTATGGTCATATTTATAGCATAGTTCCAAGGTTTGCGCATATCCTTGCATGAGAACGGGGATGGTACTGAGATGATGATCTTGGGAGTTATCTTAGTAGTTTCTCCTTGGGAGGCACTTGCACTCTCGGCTTGGAGGAGATGATAAAGGTCTATATCTCCGTATTTAACGTTGGGGCTATCCGTCATATATACGTCGACCTTCCTTCCCGTAGGCTCTTGAGAATTCTATTTGCTTGTCATTCATCAATTGTTGTACCAATCTCTTAAACTCGTTGCCTTTGTTGGATGTCGTGTCCTTCATCCCGATGGAATTCGCAATACACTCCACATCCCTTCAGATTACTACCATGCCTCATCGATCACATGGGCCATGCACAATTGTTGAAATACCCACCGCAAAGATATTTGATTTCGACACATTATCCTTAATCTTCCCGGTAAAGCATTCCTCAATAACATTTACTCTCATTTGTCGTGATTAGGCAATGGGTTAGTAGCTACACTTGGTTCTTCAAACTTCAATATCCCAGAATCGATTAAGTTCTACACAAGTTTTTTTGAAAGTAAGGCGCTTCTCGGTGGGATGACCCGGGGCACCACCGTGATAGTCGTCGCAATGCGCGTTCGAGGTTATACCAGGGCGAACGGCGGTTTGAACGAAATGACATAATATGGATGGACCAGGTCGGCTTCATACAATCGGAGTAGAGCTCGGAGTGCAGGCGGGTAGTGGAGTAAAAGTTTTCCTCTCTTTCTCCTTTCTCGGGGTTCTCTTCTCTCTTTGATTCAAGTTTTGCGCTTTCCCCATAGGCGCTTGTGGTTGCGAGGCTGTAAAATTCTTGAGGCAATGTAAATCTTGGTGGCGTTCACCTCATTCTTCTTGCTGTACTTTCGAGACCCTTCCCGCTATCAATTCTACCGCTCTTGATTGCCAATTCAAGGGACTCCTCAGTCTAATTAAATCAGCAAAACTACGTGTCGTGTTATTAATGAGGCAATCAAACAGTGTCCCCTTGAGTATTAATGAATAATGGCGTAATTTCATGTTCTAGGAGGTGGCTGAAATTGGGCGACCACTTCCCGCCACCTCGATCATCATCGTCGTAGACTTTCATTGGACTTTGCCCCATATTTTCCAACAAAATTCTACAGGTGTCATGTTTGTTACGTGCTTGTATTGCTCGATGAATGCTCTTGAAAGATTTATCTATGTTTTAATGTTTACTCGGTTCAAATGGGTGTACCACCGCAGCGCCGCCCATTAGGCTATCTTGAAAAGCAGATGAATTAATAGTTTCTCATTCTTAAGGTAGGCCTCCATCTTCGGCAGTACATTGTTACGTATGCGGAAGGACACGTGGTT
>JAGYYJ010001776.1:0-80460 GCA_019671005.1 Hibiscus mutabilis | reverse complement strand
ATCAAATTTATTGAGTTAAAATATTTTATTATGGGCTTTTGAATATGATTATACAGCTTAACCTCAATTTCAAAACTTTTTACTCGTTTAAAATTCCAACCGGTCAACTATAAAGCCCATTTTGACATGCATGCCTTAAACCCCAACAAAAAAAGACAAAAAAATAAGATTAAATCACATTTTATGACTTAAAATATTTATTTATGGGCTTTTGAACATGATTATATAGCTTAACCTCATTTTCTGAAATTTTTACTTGGTTAAAATTCCAACGGGTCTACTATAAAGCCCATTTAGACATGCACACATTAAACCCAACAAAATGACAAATAAAATAAGATTAAATCTAATTTTATGAGTTAAAATATTTTATTATGGGCTTTTGAATATGATTATATAGCTTAACATCAATTTCAAAACTTTTTACTCTATTAAAATTCCAATGGGTCCAACTATAAAGCCCATTTAGACATGCATGCCTTAAACTTTTGAACAATAAAAACGCATCACAAAATAATAATAAATCAAATTTTATAATTTAAAATATTTGATTATGGGCTTTTGAATATGATTATATAACTTAACATCATTTTAAAAAAATTTTACTGGGGTCTACTATAAAGCCCATTTAGACATGACACCATAAACCCAACAAAATGGGCACAAAATTAAGATTAAATCAAATTTTATTGAAAAATTTTAGTTATGGGCTTTTGAAAATGATTATATAGCATAAAATCATTTTCAAAAATTTTTACTCGTTTAAAATTCATATGGGTCCATTATAAAGCCCATTTTTAGATATGCACACCTTAAACCCCAACAAAATGGCAAAAAATAAGATTAAATCAAATTTTATGAGTTAAAATATTTTATTTATAGGCTTTTGAACATGATTATATAGCTTAACCTCAATTTCAAAACTTTTTACTTGTTTAAAATTCCAACGGGTCCAACTATAAAAAGCCCATTTAGACATGCACACCTTAAACCCCAAAAAAAATGGCAAAAAATAAGATTAAATCACATTTTATGACTTAAAATATTTATTTATGGGCTTTTTAACATGATTATATAGCTTAACCTCATTTTCAGAAATTTTTACTTGGTTAAAATTCCAACGGGTCTACTATAAAGCCCATTTAGACATGCACACATTAAACCCAACAAAATGGGCACAAAATAAGATTAAATCTAATTTTATGAGTTAAAATATTTTATTATGGGCTTTTGAATATGATTATATAGCTTAACATCAATTTCAAAACTTTTTACTCTATTAAAATTCCAACGGGTCCACTATAAAGCCCATTTAGACATGCACACCTTAAACCCTTCAAAACGCCACAAAATAATAATAAATCAAATTTCATGACCTAAAATATTTAGTTATGGGCTTTGGAACATGATTATATAACTTAACCTCATTTTCAAAAAATTTTACTCGGTTAAAATTCCAACGGGTCTACCTTAAAGCCCATTTAGACAGCACACCTTAAACCCAACAAAATGGGCACAAAATAAGATTAAATCAAATTTATTGAGTTAAAATATTTTATTATGGGCTTTTGAATATGATTATACAGCTTAACCTCAATTTCAAAACTTTTTACTCGTTTAAAATTCCAACCGGTCAACTATAAAGCCCATTTTGACATGCATGCCTTAAACCCCAACAAAACAGACAAAAAATAAGATTAAATCACATTTTATGACTTAAAATATTTATTTATGGGCTTTTGAACATGATTATATAGCTTAACCTCATTTTCTGAAATTTTTACTTGGTTAAAATTCCAACGGGTCTACTATAAAGCCCATTTAGACATGCACACATTAAACCCAACAAAATGGGCACAAAATAAGATTAAATCTAATTTTATGAGTTAAAATATTTTATTATGGGCTTTTGAATATGATTATATAGCTTAACATCAATTTCAAAACTTTTTACTCTATTAAAATTCCAACGGGTCCACTATAAAGCCCATTTAGACATGCACGCCTTAAACCCTTCAAAACGCCACAAAATAATAATAAATCAAATTTCATGACCTAAAATATTTAGTTATGGGCTTTGGAACATGATTATATAACTTAACCTCATTTTCAAAAAAATTTACTCGGTTAAAATTCCAACGGGTCTACCTTAAAGCCCATTTAGACAGCACACCTTAAACCCAACAAAATGGGCACAAAATAAGATTAAATCAAATTTATTGAGTTAAAATATTTTATTATGGGCTTTTGAATATGATTATACAGCTTAACCTCAATTTCAAAACTTTTTACTCGTTTAAAATTCCAACCGGTCAACTATAAAGCCCATTTTGACATGCATGCCTTAACCCCAACAAAAAAAACAACAAAAAATAAGATTAAATCACATTTTATGACTTAAAATATTTATTTATGGGCTTTTGAACATGATTATATAGCTTAACCTCATTTTCAAAAAAATTTTTACTTGGTTAAAATTCCAACGTCTACTATAAAGCCCATTTAGACATGCACACATTAAACCCAACAAAAATGCACAAAAATATTAAATCTAATTTTATGAGTTAAAATATTTTATTATGGGCTTTTGAATATGATTATATAGCTTAACATCAATTTCAAAACTTTTTACTCTATTAAAATTCCAACGGGTCTACTATAAAGCCCATTTAGACATGCACACCTTAAACCCTTCAAAATGGGCACAAAATAATAATAAATCAAATTTTATGACCTAAAATATTTTATTATGGGCTTTTGAACATGATTATATAACTTAACCTCATTTTCAAAAAATTTTACTCTAAAAAATTCCAACGGGTCTACTATAAAGCCCATTTAGACATGCACACCTTAAACCCAACAAAATGGGCACAAAATAAGATTAAATCAAATTTATTGAGTTAAAATATTTTATTATGGGCTTTTGAATATGATTATATAGCTTAACCTCAATTTCAAAACTTTTTACTTTAGACGTTTAAAATTCCAAATAAGATTAAATCATCAACTATAAAAAGCCCATTTTGACATGCATGCCTTAAACCCCAACAAAATGGATAAAAATAAAGATTAAATCACATTTTATGACTTAAAATATTTATTTATGGGCTTTTGAACATGATTATATAGCTTAACCTCATTTTAAAAATTTTTTACTTGGTTAAAATTCCAACGGGTCTACTATAAAGCCCATTTAGACATGCACACATTAAACCCAACAAAATGGGCACAAAATAAGATTAAATCTAATTTTATGAGTTAAAATATTTTATTATGGGCTTTTGAATATGATTATATAGCTTAACATCAATTTCAAAACTTTTTACTCTATTAAAATTCCAACGGTCCACTATAAAGCCCATTTAGACATGCACGCCTTAAAAACCCTTCAAAAATGCAAAAAATAATAATAAATCAAATTTCATGACCTAAAATATTTAGTTATGGGCTTTGGAACATGATTATATAACTTAACCTCATTTTCAAAAAATTTTACTCGGTTAAAATTCCAACGGGTCTACCTTAAAGCCCATTTAGACAGCACACCTTAAACCCAACAAAATGGGCACAAAATAAGATTAAATCAAATTTTATTGAGTTAAAATATTTTATTATGGGCTTTTGAATATGATTATACAGCTTAACCTCAATTTCAAAACTTTTTACTCGTTAAAATTCCAACCGTCCAACTATAAAGCCCATTTTGACATGCATGCCTTAAACCCCAAACAAAATGGACAAAAAAATAAGATTAAATCACATTTTATGACTTAAAATATTTATTTATGGGCTTTTGAACATGATTATATAGCTTAACCTCATTTTCAAAATTTTTACTTGGTTAAAAAATTCCAACGGGTCTACTATAAAGCCCATTTAGACATGCATGCACACATTAAACCCAACAAAATGGGCACAAAATAAGATTAAATCTAATTTTATGAGTTAAAATATTTTATTATGGGCTTTTGAATATGATTATATAGCTTAACATCAATTTCAAAACTTTTTACTCTATTAAAATTCCAACGGGTCCACTATAAAGCCCATTTAGACATGCACGCCTTAAACCCTTCAAAACGCCACAAAATAATAATAAATCAAATTTCATGACCTAAAATATTTAGTTATGGGCTTTGGAACATGATTATATAACTTAACCTCATTTTCAAAAAAATTTACTCGGTTAAAATTCCAACGGGTCTACCTTAAAGCCCATTTAGACAGCACACCTTAAACCCAACAAAATGGGCACAAAATAAGATTAAATCAAATTTATTGAGTTAAAATATTTTATTATGGGCTTTTGAATATGATTATACAGCTTAACCTCAATTTCAAAACTTTTTACTCGTTTAAAATTCCAACCGGTCAACAATAAAGCCCATTTTGACATGCATGCCTTAAACCCCAACAAAACGGACAAAAAATAAGATTAAATCACATTTTATGACTTAAAATATTTATTTATGGGCTTTTGAACATGATTATATAGCTTAACCTCATTTTCTGAAATTTTTACTTGGTTAAAATTCCAACGGGTCTACTATAAAGCCCATTTAGACATGCACACATTAAACCCAACAAAATGGGCACAAAATAAGATTAAATCTAATTTTATAAGTTAAAATATTTTAAAATGGGATTTTGAATATGATTATATAGCTTAACATCAATTTCAAAACTTTTTACTCTATTAAAATTCCAACGGGTCCACTGTAAAGCCCATTTAGACAGCACGCCTTAAACCCTTCAAAACGCCACAAAATAATATTAAATCAAATTTCATGACCTAAAATATTTAGTTATGTGCTTTTGATCATGATTATATAGCTTAACCTCATTTTCTGAAATTTTTACTTGGTTAAAATTCTAACGGGCCTACTGTAAAGCCCATTTAGACATGCACACCTTAAACCCAACAAAATGGGCACAAAATAAGATTAAATCAAATTTATTGAGTTAAAATATTTTATTATGGGCTTTTGAATATGATTATATAGCTTAACCTCAATTTCAAAACTTTTTACTCGTTTAAAATTCCAACGGGTCAACTATAAAGCCCATTTTGACATGCATGCCTTAAACCCCAACAAAATGATCACAAAAAATAGATTAAATCAAATTTTATGACTTAAAATATTTATTTATGGGCTTTTGAACATGATTATATATCTTAACCTCATTTTCAAAACTTTTTACTCGGTTAAAATTCCAACGGGTCCACTGTAAAGCTCAATTAGACACGCACACCTTAAACCCAAAAAAACGACCACAAAATAAGATTAAATCAAAATTTATGATTTAAAATATTTTATTATGGGCTTTTGAATATGAGTATATAGCTTAACCTCAATTTTAGGTCATTTTACTCTGTTAAAATTGCAACGGGTCCACTATAAAGCCCATTTAGACATGCACGCCTTAAACTCAACAAAAAGGCAACAAATAAGATTAAATCAAATTTTATGAGTTAAAATATTTAATTATGGGCTTTTGAACATGATTATATAACTTAACCTCATTTTTTGAAAAATTTTACTTGGTTAAAATTGCAACGGGTCCACTATAAAGCCCATTTAGACATGCACGCCTTAAACTCAACAAAAAGGCAACAAATAAGACTAAATCAAATTTTATGAGTTAAAATATTTTATTATGGGCTTTTGAATATGATTATGTAGCTTAACCTTAATTTTAAAACATTTTACTCTGCTAAAATTCCAATAGGTCCACTGTAAAGCCCATTTGGACATGCACTCCTTAAACCCAAAAAACAACAACAAAATAAGATTAAATCAAATTTTAGGAGTTAAAATATTTGATTATGGGCTTTTGAATATGATTATATAGCTTAACATCATTTTAAAAAATTTTTACTGGTTAAAAAATTCCAAAAATTCCAACATGGTCTACTATAAAGCCCATTTAGACATGCACACATAAACCCAACAAAATGGGCACAAAATAAGATTAAATCAAATTTTATGAGTTAAAATATTTTATTATGGGCTTTTGAATATGATTATATAGTTTAACCTCAATTTCAAAACTTTTTACTCGGTTAAAATTCCAACGGGTCCAACTATAAAGCCCATTTAGACATGCACACCTTAAACCCAACAAAACAGCCACAAAAAATAAGATTAAATCAAATTTTATGACTTAAAATATTTATTTATGGGCTTTTGAATATGATTATATATCTTAACATCATTTTCAAAAAATTTTACTTGTTTAAAATTCCAACGGGTCCACTATAAAAAGCCCATTTAGACATGCACACCTTAAACCCAACAAAATGCCACAAAAAATAAGATTAAATCAAATTTTATGACCTAAAATATTTTATTATGGGCTTTTGAATATGATTATATAGCATAACCTCATTTTTTAAAAATTTTACTCTATTAAAATTCCAACGGGTCTACTATAAAGCCCATTTAGACATGCACACCTTAAACCCCAACAAAATGGGCACAAAAAAATAGATTAAATCAAATTTTATGACCTAAAATATTTTTTATTATGGGCTTTTGAACATGATTATATAGCTTAACCTCATTTTCAAAAAAATTTTACTTAAAATTAAAATTCCAACGGGTCCACTATAAAGCCCATTTAGACATGCACACATTAAACCCAACAAAATGGGCACAAAATAAGATTAAATCAAATTTTATGAGTTAAAATATTTTATTATGGGCTTTTGAATATGATTATATAGCTTAACATCAATTTCAAAACTTTTTACTCGTTTAAAATTCCAACGGGTCACTATAAAAGCCCATTTAGACATGCATGCCTTAAACCCCAACAAAATGCCAAAAAATAATATTAAATCAAATTTTATGACCTAAAAATATTTATTTATGGGCTTTTGAACATGATTATATAGCTTAACCTCATTTTTTAAAATTTTTACTTGGTTAAAATTCCAACGGGTCTACTATAAAGCCCATTTAGACATGCACACATTAAACCCAACAAAATGGGCACAAAATAAGATTAAATCAAATTTTATGAGTTAAAATATTTTATTATGGGCTTTTGAATATGATTATATAGCTTAACATCAATTTCAAAACTTTTTACTCTATTAAAATTCCAACGGGTCCACTATAAAAGCCCATTTAGACATGCACGCCTTAAACCCAACAAAACAACCACAAAAAATAATATTAAATCAAATTTTATGACCTAAAATATTTTATTATGGGCTTTTGAACATGATTATATAACTTAACATCATTTTCAAAAATTTTTACTCTGTTAAAATTCATACGGGTCCATAAAAGCCCATTTAGACATGCACACCTTAAACCCAACAAAATGGGCACAAAATAAGATTAAATCAAATTTTATTGAGTTAAAATATTTTATTATGGGCTTTTGAATATGATTATATAGCTTAACCTCAATTTCAAAACTTTTTACTCGTTTAAAATTCCAACGGGTCCAACTATAAAGCCCATTTTGACATGCATGCCTTAAACACCAAACAAAAAATGGCTGCAAAAAATAGATTAAATCACATTTTATAATTTAAAATATTTATTTACTGGCTTTTTAACATGATTATATAGCATAACCTCATTTTTAGAACTTTTTACTTGGTTAAAATTCCAACGGGTCCACTATAAAGCCCATTTAGACATGCACGCCTTAAACCCAACAAAACAGCACAAAATAAGATTAAATAAAATTTTATAAGTTAAAATATTTTATTATGGGATTTTGAATATGATTATATAGCTTAACATCAATTTCAAAACTTTTTACTCGTTTAAAATTCCAACGGGTCCACTATAAAGCCCATTTAGACATGCACGCCTTAAACCCTTCAAAACGCCACAAAATAATATTAAATCAAATTTCATGACCTAAAATATTTAGTTATGGGCTTTGGAACATGATTATATATCTTAACCTCATTTTCAAAAAATTTTACTCGGTTAAAATTCCAACGGGTGTACCTTAAAGCCCATTTAGACAGCACACCTTAAACCCAACAAAATGGGCACAAAATAAGATTAAATCAAATTTATTGAGTTAAAATATTTTATTATGGGCTTTTGAATATGATTATATAGCTTAACCTCAATTTCAAAACTTTTTACTCGTTTAAAATTCCAACCGGTCAACTATAAAGCCCATTTTGACATGCATGCCTTAAACCCCAACAAAACAGACAAAAAATAAGATTAAATCACATTTTATGACTTAAAATATTTATTTATGGGCTTTTGAACATGATTATATAGCTTAACCTCATTTTCTGAAATTTTTACTTGGTTAAAATTCCAACGGGTCTACTATAAAGCCCATTTAGACATGCACACATTAAACCCAACAAAATGGGCACAAAATAAGATTAAATCTAATTTTATATTAAAAAAATATTTTATTATGGGCTTTTGAATATGATTATATAGCTTAACATCAATTTCAAAACTTTTTACTCTATTAAAATTCCAACGGGTCCACTATAAAGCCCATTTAGACATGCACGCCTTAAACCCTTCAAAAACGCCAAAAATAATAATAAATCAAATTTTATGACCTAAAATATTTAATTATGGGCTTTGGAACATGATTATATAACTTAACCTCATTTTCAAAAAAATTTTACTCGTTAAAATTCCAACGGGTCTATAAAAGCCCATTTAGACATGCACACCTTAAACCCAACAAAATGGGCACAAAATAAGATTAAATCAAATTTATTGAGTTAAAATATTTTATTATGGGCTTTTGAATATGATTATACAGCTTAACCTCAATTTCAAAACTTTTTACTCGTTTAAAAATTCCAACGGGTCAACTATAAAGCCCATTTTGACATGAATGCCTTAAACTCAACAAAACGATCAAAAAAAAAGATTAAATCAAATTTTATGATTTAAAATATTTATTTATGGGCTTTTGAACATGATTATATATCTTAACATCATTTTTAAAAATTTTTACTTGGTTAAAATTCCAACGGGTCTACTATAAAGCCCATTTAGACATGCACACATTAAACTCAACAAAATGGGCACAAAATAAGATTAAATCAAATTTTATGATTTAAAATATTTGATTATGGGCTTTTTAATATGATTATATAGCTTAACATCAATTTTAGAACTTTTTACTCGGTTAAAATTCCTACGGGTCTACTATAAAGCCCATTTAGACATATAGCCATAAACCCGAACAAAATGGCTGCAAAATTAGATTAAATCACATATTATGACTTAGAATATTTAGTTATGTGCTTTTGAACATGATTATATAGCTTAACCTCATTTTCTGAAATTTTTACTTGATTAAAATTCCAACGGGCCTACTGTAAAGCCCATTTAGACATGCAGACCTTAAACCCAACAAAATGGGCACAAAATAAGATTAAATCCAATTTTATGAGTTAAAATATTTTATTATGGGCTTTTGAATATGATTATATAGCTTAGCCTCAAATTCAAAACTTTTTACTGGGTTAAAATTCTAACGGGCCAACTATAAAGCCCAATTAGACATGCATGCCTTAAACTCAGCAAAACGATCACAAAATAAGATTAAATCAAATTTTATGATTTAAAATATTTGATTATGGGCTTTTGAATATGACTATATAGCTTAACATCAATTTTAAAACTTTTTACTCAGTTAAAATTCTAACGGGTCTACTATAAAGCCCATTTAGACATGTACGCCATAAACCCAAACAAAATGGCTGCAAAATTAGATTAAATCACATATTATGACTTAGAATATTTAGTTATGTGCTTTTGAACATGATTATTGATAAGTGTTCAAAAGTACTATTTTTCTTACCCTTTTTACTCATATTATTGTTAGACTTAGGCTCATATTAGTTGCATAGTTAGCCATTCATGCATTAATCCATGTTTCCTTCCATCGTTGGGCTTGATTACATAACTTGGTAGTTTTTGTGGAAAAGATGCTGCTTTGGTGTGCTTTGTGTGTGTATGTGCAGGATCACTTGCCAAAGCAATGCCGAGCTAGTTTCCAGGGCAATGCATGAAGGATATGTCGAGCTAGTTGCCAGGGCAATGCATGAGAAGGAGACGCCGAGCCAGTTGCCATGGCAATTGTCGACAAATAGAAAATGCAATAGGGATGTCGAAATTAATGACTTTACAAGCCCAAGATGACATGGAGCAAGGCCCAAGCCCAAAGGAATTTGATTGCCATGTAGAGATTAAAGAAGAATTAAATTCCAAGAAGATAGGAGAAGTTCTAATAGGAATAAAATTATAATAAAGAATTATATTCTTTAAAGATAATTTAATTCCAACTCAAACTCCTCCTCAAAGAAGGACTTTGGCCTAGCCGTATAAATAGCAAGGAGATTTTGACAACTTCAAGAGAGAGCATTAGGGCAAATTTCGACAAGTCAAGGGAGAAGGCAAGGGGAATTTTCGACAAGCTTCATCTTTTCTTTCTTGTTCGATTGGGTTCATGCTAGGGATTAATTATCTTGTGTTTCTTTGGAACCTAGCCATGAACTAAATCTACTTGGCTATGGTTATTGTGTTTTGTGGTTGTGAGAAACTATTGGTTTTTGTTTAGGTAATAAGAGTTTGCACTTTTCTATTTCAAGGTTTATTCATTCTTGGTTCTTATTCTTGTTTGAGAGTGAATTGGGAGAGGATCTCGTGATTTCATCTATTTATCTAATATCGGGAGAGTTAGATTCAAGAAACGAATGAATATGATCTTTATTCAATCTATTGATGGTGAAGATTAATCCGGATTAGGAATAAGTTAAGGATTTCAACGGCTAAGAGGAGCGCAAGATTGGTTGTTGTTCACCCTTGATTCACGCAGGGATGTATTATCAAGGCATGCACAAGTAGCTAGAGTTTCGACTTAGGGATAAGAAGAAACCATTGAAGAACGCTCTGCCGAACCTTGAAGGTTGCTTCCCGACGCCCAAGTAGTTGCCCGTGCAACCATCGATTAGTTGCCAAGGCAACCCCGTTGTGCAAGTTGCCACGGCAACTGAGTTGCCCGTGCACTCTTTTACCAAAACGATCCAATCGGCTATCAAACCTCAACTCACGATAACCTGGCCTATCTCTCTCTCATTTGAATTCATCTTTTCATTTACTTAATTGCTTTCTAGATTAGTTATTAGTTAAAACTACTATAATCCTTTACTTGTGTTTTTACTTTTTTTCAATGCAAGAGACTAGATTCTTGAAGTGGCACCAATCCTGTGGAGACGATATCTTTTATACTATAACTTGCGACGTGTATACTTGCACATTTGCGTAGCACTTATTACGCGCAACAAGTTTTTGGCGCCGTTCCCGGGGATTGGCAATAGCGACTTTGTTTTTACTTTCTTGCACTTTCTTTTTATTTTTCTTGTTTAAAATTCAAAGGGCTAACAAACTTTGGTTTTGCATTGGTATATGACCAGGCAAGACCGACTTCACCGTAATATCCCTTTGATCCGTAAATCGAACGAACCTTACAAAGACTTAGACGAAGGATAAGAGAAGCAATGGAAAATCAAGACGGCAATATGAATCAAGATGTTCGAGCAGGAGGAGGAGTGATTCTTGCACGAAACATAACTATATGAGACTATCTTGAAGAAGATCTTGATGGACTTAACCCAGGAGTTGTCGCACCTGAAATTGAAGCCGACCACTTTGAGTTGAAACCGGTAATGTTTAATATGATCAACACAATAGGTCAATTTGGCGGCTCAAAGAATCAAGATGCACGACAACATCTGAAATCTTTCCTCGAGATTTGCAACTCGTTCAAGATACACGGAGTCACCCCCGATGTCTTACGATTAAGATTATTCCCCTATTCACTGAGGGATAGGGCGAAAACATGGTTGAATAGCATTCCTGCCAGATCCATAGCATCTTGGACTGATCTTTGTCGTGATTTCCTTGCTAGATTTAATCCTATAAATTTGACTGATAAGCTTCGTAATGACATTACTTCTTTTCGGCAGGCAGATGATGAATCCATGTACGAGGCTTGGGAGCGATATAGAGAACTTCTACACAAATGCCCTTTACACGGATTCCCGGTGTGGACTCAATTAACAATGTTTTACAACGCCGTGAATACACCAACAAGGATGATGCTAGATGCCTCGGCAAACGGCATACTCCTAGATAAGTCACCGGAGGACGCAATGTAAATTCTAAATAGGCTGGCCAAGAATGATTATCAATTCCCATCCACTAGAAGAGGAGGAGTTAGACGCCAAGCCATAATACATGAACTGGGATCATCAGATTCAATTTCGGCACAATTGGCCACGTTAACCAAGATGGTCCAGAACATGCAAAAACTAAACAACACACATGAAGTCAAGGTAATGGATTCTTTTTGTGAGATATGTGGTGATAACCATAATTCTTCTGAATGTATGCAGAATCCGAAATCCAGCTTCTATGTGGGGAATTACAATCGGAACAACAATGTGATGACCAATACATACAATCCAGCTTGGAAAAAGCACCCGAATTTTTCATGGAGTAATCCCAACAATGCTCTAAACCAGAACAATCAGAATGCACAAGCATCGGGATTCCAGCAGAATATGCCACGGCAACAGATGCCGCAGCAACAACCGACAACATCTAGTTCTTTGGAAAGTTCTCTACATGCTTTTATGATGAAAACTGAATCTTATATGGCTGAGAATAGTAATTTCATAAAAAGAACTGATGCTTTTATTAACAGGACCGAGATGAGATTGCAAAACCAAGAGGCGGCAATCAAATCATTGGAAAATCAAGTCGGACAGTTTGCGCAAAATCTGAACACTAGACCGCAAGGAGGTTTACCTAGCGATACTAAAGTCGCAAGAGGAACTGGCCATGAGCAATGTAAGGCGATCACCACTAGAAGTGGCCAACAACTTAGAGAGGTTCAAACCCGCTCGTCAAACAAAACTCCACAAAAAGATCCGGACGAACCTAGCGGCAAAGCCTCAGATGCTAAACCAGGAATTGCCGCGACAACCGGCAATAAGCATGCCTCGGCAACCGACGATAAAGACGCCTCGGCAACTTGCGATAAGCATGCCTCGGCAACCCCAGTTGATAATACCTCAGCAACTCCAGATGTCCCGGCAATGCCGTCAATCAGGTTTCAAACCAATGAACGGATCGAAGATATCCGACTTCCACCACCATTCCCACAAAGGTTGAAGCGACAAAAGCAAGAATACCAATTCAAGAAATTTCTTGATATCCTAAAGCAAGTCCACATCAACTTACCATTGGTGGAAGCAATTGAACAAATGCCAAACTATGCCAAGTTTCTTAAAGACATTGTGTCCAAGAGAACAAGGCTAGGAGAGTTTGAAACAGTTGTCGCGACAGAGGGATGCATGGCAATGTTGCACAATCGTATGCCACCCAAGTTGAAGGATCCCGGAAGTTTCACAATACCCTGTTCCATTGGAAATCACTATGTCGGGAAAGCATTATGCGACCTTGGGGCTAGCATAAACTTGATGCCTAAATCTGTTTTCCAGAAACTAGGAATCGGGAAGGCAAGACCTACAACAGTTATGCTACAGCTAGCCGACAGATCCTATGTGCATCCAGAGGGAAAAATCGAGGACATACTAGTAAAAGTTGATAAATTTATTTTTCCCGCTGACTTTATTGTTTTGGATTGTGAAGCAGATGAGCATGCACCCATCATTCTCAGGAGACCATTCCTAGCAACAGGGAGAACCTTGATTGATGTTGAAAAGGGAGAACTCACAATGAGGGTGAATGACCAGCAAGTTAAACTAAATGTGTTCCAAACACGAAGGCATGCCAATGATCCAGAAGAATGTCAACTTCTTCATGCTACGGCAGAGTTTAACTTCGATGAGGAATTTAGTTGCCTCGACAACTACATTGCCCACCAAGAGAAACATGAGGAGTATAAAGAACCGGTCGATGAGGAACAACCAGAAGTGGCAAATTGGCTAGTCAATCGACCAGGTACATACTTTGAACCACTGGACTACTCAGGTAAGGAAGGTAAGCTCGAAAAACCCTCTATCGAACATCCACCAATTCTTGAGTTGAAACAATTGCCAGAGCAACTAAAATATGTATACTTAGGGACCGATAATACATTGCCTGTAATTATTTCTTCTAAGTTACAGCCTGAGCAGGAAAAGAAGCTGATCAAAATGTTGAAGCTACACAAAAAGGCAATAGGGTGGACAATTGCCGACTTGAAGGGAATTAGCCCGGCGGTGTGCATGCACAAGATCTTGTTGGAAGATGATCACAAACCTTCAATTGAGGCCCAAAGGAGACTGAATCATGCCATGAAAGAGGTTGTAATGAAAGAAATCACCAAGTGGCTTGACGCCGGCATTATATACCCTATCTCCGATAGTACGTGGGTAAGCCCGGTACAATGTGTACCGAAAAAGGGAGGTATAACAGTGGTAAGCAATGAAAATAATGAACTTATCCCAACCAGGACTGTGACCGGTTGGAGGGTTTGTATGGACTATCGAAAGCTAAACAAAGCTACTAGGAAAGATCACTTCCCATTACCATTTTTTGATCAAATGCTTGACCGTCTTGCAGTTAAACCCTTTTATTGTTTTCTTGATGGTTACTCAGGTTACAATCAGATTGCCGTAGCACCAGAAGATCAAGAAAAGACAACCTTCACATGCCCATACGGTACTTATGCCTTCCAAAGGATGCCGTTTGGATTGTGTAACGCCCCGGCAACCTTCCAAAGATGCATGATGGCACTCTTTTCAGACATGGTCGAAGACTTCCTTGAGATCTTCATGGATGATTTTTCGGTTTTTGGTAATGACTTCGACGGCTGCCTCGGCAATTTAGAGAGGGTGTTAGCAAGATGCGAAGAAACAGATTTAGTCCTCAATTGGGAGAAATGCCACTTTATGGTAGATGAAGGAATAGTGCTCGGCCACAAGATTTCATCCAAGGGAATTGAAGTTGACAAAGCCAAGGTGGATGTGATCGAGAGATTACCCCCACCAAGTTCGGTTAAAGGAATTCGAAGTTTTCTCGGACATGCAGGTTTTTACAGGAGGTTCATTCATAATTTTTCTAAAATCACTAAACCCTTGTGTAATCTGCTTGAACAGGATAAAGTCTTCGATTTTGATGATTCTTGCACCCAAGCATTCGAAACCCTAAAGAAAAAGCTTGCCTCGGCACCCATTGTCGTTCCACCAGATTGGACGCTACCTTTTGAGCTCATGTGTGATGCAAGTGATTTCGCGGTAGGAGCAGTCCTAGGCCAACGCACAGGTAAGACCTTCCATGTGATATACTACGCGAGTAAAACTCTTAATGGTGCTCAAGTGAATTACACAACAACGGAGAAAGAGTTACTAGCTGTAGTTTTCGCATTTGACAAGTTCCGATCCTATTTAATTGGTACAAAGGTAATTGTTCATACGGACCATTCAGCAATCAAATACTTATTTGCTAAAAAGGATGCTAAACCTCGTTTGATTCGTTGGATATTACTTTTACAAGAATTTGATATTGAGATTAAGGATAGGAAAGGAACAGAAAATCAAGTGGCCGATCACTTATCACGTTTGGAACGCAATAAGGAGGAGGACGCGGATCTAGAGATATGCGATGCATTCCTGGATGAACAACTTTTAGTTGCCTCGGCAACCATGGATGCGCACGCCTCGGCAACCCTCGACACCTCGGCAACCCTCGACGCCTCGGCAACCCACGCGCCTCGGTAACCCTTGACGCCTCGGCAACCTTCGACGCCTCGGCAACCATGGATGCACACGCCTCGGCAACTCTCGATGCCGCAGCAGCCTTTGACGCGCACGCCTCGGCAATTTTGGGAGCAGTCACCACGGCAGCACATGCCTCGGCAATACCCTGGTACGCGGATTTATTTAACTTCCTTGTTTGTGGTATTTTTCCTTATGGCATTACTCACCAAGGGAAGAAGCGGTTCCGCCATGATGCTAAGCATTACTTTTGGGACGAGCCTCTTTTGTTTAAACAATGTGCAGATCAGGTTATACGCCGATGTGTCCCTGAAGAAGAGCAACAGAATGTACTCCGACAATGCCATTCTTCACCCTATGGAGGACATTTTGGAGGAACTCGTACCGCGGCCAAAGTTTTGCAATCCGGGTTGTATTGGCCAACATTGTACAAAGATGCCCAAGATTTTTACAAGCAATGTGATCGTTGCCAGAGGACGGGCAATATCTCTAGACGACATGAGATGCCACTCCAGAACATCATCGAGGTGGAACTGTTCGATGTATGGGGGATTGACTTTATGGGTCCTTTCCCATCTTTATTTGGCAACCTCTACATCTTACTTGCCGTCGACTATGTGTCTAAATGGGTAGAGGCAACTGCAGTTCCCAACAACGATTCCAAGACCGTGCAACGATTCCTGCAGAAAAACATATTTACACGGTTTGGGATGCCGAGAGCAATTATCAGCGATGAAGGCAAGCATTTTGACAACAGACTAATTGCCAAGATGTTGCAACGCTTCGGCATATCACACAAGATCGCCACAGCATATCACCCACAAACCAACGGGTAAGCAGAAATTTCCAACCGGGAGTTGAAGGGAATACTCGAAAAGTTGTAAATCCCTCAAGGAAGGATTGGTCATTAAGACTAGATGACGCACTTTGGGCATATCACACTGCATTCAAAACACCCTTAGGTATGTCCCCCTTCCGACTTGTCTATGGTAAAACATGTCATCTACCGGTGGAAATCGAGCACAAGGCGTACTGGGCAATCAAGACCGTGAATATGGATTGGAAAAGTGCCGGACAAAAGCGCTTTATGGATCTCAATGAGATAGAAGAATTTCGTACACTCGCCTATAACAATGCACGAATCTACAAGGAGAAAACAAAACGATGGCACGACAAGAAACTATTGCCACGGCAATTCACGCCAGGGCAACTAGTTCTCCTATTCAATTCTCGGCTAAAACTTTTCCCGGGAAAGCTGAAATCAAGATGGTCGGGACCATTCGAAGTTGTCAAACCATTCTCCCATGGTGCTGTGATAATCAAGTCCATCTCTGACGACCATGAATTCAAAGTTAATGGACAAAGATTGAAGCACTACAATGGTGCCCATGTGGAACGTAACAAAGAAGTGGTCAACTTGGGAGATGCATAAGCATGCTCTCCTTTCAATATTTTCTTTTTCTTTTTCTTTTTATTTTCATTTTTATTTTAGGAGATATTTTATTTTTCTTTATTATCTTTAGTTTTCAGGTTTTCTTTATTTTCTTTTTCACAACAAGACTCACAACTACTATGCTAAGTAAATTTACTACCGAGATCCTTGCCCCGACAACCAATGAAGAAGATGTCGCGGCAACCTACATCGTGCCTGCCCAAGCTGATGCCACGGCAACCAACCTTGAAGATGCCACGACAACCAAAGCTAAAGACTTCCCGGCAACAAGAAAACAACCATCGCGTTCAAGCAAGAGAATCAAGACACCGACTAGAAGGAGACTAATCATCTACGATGACGAACTCTCAGAGTAAGTCCTCGTATGCATTTTTATTTTTATTTTTCGTTATTTTTATGCATGCATTGAGGACAATGCCTCACTCGAGTTTGGGGGGATTGTTATTACCATGTTTAGTTTCATTCATCTTAAAGTATTACATTTAGGATACATAAATTGCTTTCCATGCCTTTAATTGGAACAAGATTTGCTTAGATTTGATGAATATTCGATGATGGCTTTGCCAATGCATTTAATTGATAGAATTTTTATTCTAGGATAACTATGGAAAAACTTAGAATTTTACTATGATGCTAAATTTGATGAAACACTGTTGTGGTTTGATTGATTTAAGGAATTCTAGTGAAGTTAGGTTGATAATTAACAAATTGGGGGATTAGAATAAAAAATTGGATGAATGCTAGAGGTGCCCGAAATTGGCTCTAGCATGTGCTAAAAAAATTGATCACTAGAGGTGCCCGAAACTGGCACTAGGATGTGTTAAAAAAAATTAACTAGAGGTGCCCGAAACCGGCTCTAGTCGATTAAATTAACTTAAGAAAACTAAAAACAAAACACTAGAGGTGCCCGAAATTGGCTCTAGTTAAAACATGTTAAAAAGAACCCAAAGAAGTAATTTGAAAACCTATTGTTTGCATAGAATCCGAAAAATCAACTTGCACACAACTCCGCACACACTTACAAGCATTATAGTTTGATTCCGAGTAATTCCTCAGTTTTCTGAAAAATAAAAAGCCAATCATACTTTGTGCCCCGGTTCAGAGAATTGAAAACAAGTTCAAAGCTAAGTTTGTGAAAGTTGAAGTCTTGGCAGGTAATTATGAGTTTGCATTGCTTGAGGACAAGCAATAGTTCGAGTTTGGGGGTGTGATAAGTGTTCCAAAGTACTATTTTTCTTACCTTTTTACTCATATTATTGTTAGACTTAGGCTCATATTAGTTGCATAGTTAGCCATTCATGCATTAATCCATGTTTCCTTCCATCGTTGAGCTTGATTACATAACTTGGTAGTTTTTGTGGAAAAGATGCTGCTTTGGTGTGCTTTGTGTGTGTATGTGCAGGATCACTTGCCAAAGCAATGCCGAGCTAGTTGCCAGGGCAATGCATGAAGGATATGCCGAGCTAGTTGCCAGGGCAATGCATGAAGGAGACGCCGAGCCAGTTGCCATGGCAATTGTCGACAAAGAGAAAATGCAATAGGGATGTCGAAATTAATGACTTTACAAGCCCAAGATGACATGGAGGAAGGCCCAAGCCCAAAGGAATTTGATTGCCATGCAGAGATTAAAGAAGAATTAAATTCCAAGAAGATAGGAGAAGTTCTAATAGGAATAAAATTATAATAAAGAATTATATTCTTTAAAGATAATTTAATTCCAACTCAAACTCCTCCTCAAAGAAGGACTTTGGCCTAGCCCTATAAATAGCAAGGAGATTTCGACAACTTCAAGAGAGAGCATTAGGGAAAATTTCGACAAGTCCAAGGGAAAAGGCAAGGGGAATTTTCGACAAGCATCTAGGGCAAGGGATTTTCGACAAGCTTCATCTTTTCTTCCTTGTTCGATTGGGTTCATGCTAGGGATTAATTATCTTGTGTTTCTTTGGAACCTAGCCATGAACAAAATCTACTTGGCTATGGTTATTGTGTTTTGTGGTTGTGAGAAACTATTGGTTTTTGTTTAGGTAATAAGAGTTTGCACTTTTCTATTTCAAGGTTTATTCATTCTTGGTTCTTATTCTTGTTTGCGAGTGAATTGGGAGAGGATCTCGTGATTTCATCTATTTATCTAATATCGGGAGAGTTAGATTCAAGAAACGAATGAATATGATCTTTATTCAATCTATTGATGGTGAAGATTAATCCGGCTTAGGAATAAGTTAAGGATTTCAACGGCTAAGAGGAGCGCAAGATTGGTTGTTGTTCACCCTTGATTCACGCAGGGATGTATTATCAAGGCATGCACAAGTAGCTAGAGTTTCGACCTAGGGATAAGAAGAAACCATTGAAGAACGCTCTGCCGAACCTTGAAGGTTGCTGCCCGACCCCAAGTAGTTGCCCAACTAGTTGCCCAGCAACCATCGATTAGTTGCCAAGGCAACCCCGTTGTGTAAGTTGCCACGGCAAATCGAGTTGCCCGTGCACTCTTTTACCAAAACGATCCAATCGGCTATCACACCTCAACTCACGATAACCTGGCCTATCTCTCTCTCATTTGAATTCATCTTTTCATTTACTTAATTGCTTTCTAGATTAGTTATTAGTTAAAACTACTATAATCCTTTACTTGTGTTTTTACTTTTTTCAGTGCAAGAGACTAGATTCTTGAAGTGGCACCAATCCCTGTGGAGACGATATCTTTTATACTATAACTTGCGACGTGTATACTTGCACATTTGCGTAGCACTTATTACGCGCAACAATTATATAGCATAAAATCATTTTCAGAAATTTTTACTCTGTTAAAATTCATACGGGTCCATTATAAAGCCCATTTAGACATGCACGCCTTAAACCCCAGCAAAATGGCCACAAAATTAGATTAAATCATATTTTATGAGTTAAAATATTTGATTATGGGCTTTTGAACATGATTATATAGCTTAACCTCAATTTCAATACTTTTTACTCGGTTAAAATTCCAACGGGTCCACTATAAAGCCCATTTAGACATGCACGCCTTAAACACCAAACAAAATGGCTGCAAAATTAGATTAAATCACATTCTATAATTTAAAATATTTATTTACTGGATTTTTAACATGAATATATAGCATAACCTCATTTTCAGAACTTTTTACTCGGTTAAAATTCCAACGGGTCCACTACAAAGCCCATTTAGACATGCACGCCTTAAACCCAACAAAACAGCCACAAAATAAGATTAAATAAAATTTTATAAGTTAAAATATTTTATTATGGGATTTTGAATATGATTATATAGCTTAACATCAATTTCAAAACTTTTTACTCTATTAAAATTCCAACGGGTCCATTATAAAGCCCATTTAGACATGCACGCCTTAAACCCTTCAAAACGCCACAAAATAATATTAAATCAAATTTTATGACCTAAAATATTTAGTTATGGACTTTGGAACATGATTATATAGCTTAACCTCATTTCCAAAAAAATTTACTCGGTTAAAATTACGGCGAAGTCCACTGTAGTGCCCATTTTGACATGCACGCCTTAAACCCGAAAAAATGGCCACAAAATAAGAATAAATCAAATTTATTGATTTAAATACTTTATTATGGGCTTTTGAATATGATTATATAGCTTAACATCAATTTCAAAACTTTTTACTCTATTAAAATTCCAACGGGTCCACTATAAAGCCCATTTAGACATGCACGCCTTAAACCCTTCAAAACGCCACAAAATAAGATTAAATCAAATTTTATGACCTAAAATGTTTAGTTATGGGCTTTGGAACATGATTATATAGCTTAACCTCATTTTCAGAACTTTTTACTCGGTTAAAATTCCAACGGGTCTACTGTAAAGCCCATTTAGACATGCACACCTTAAATCCAACAAAATGGGCACAAAATAAGATTAAATCGAATTTTATGAATTAAAATATTTTACTATGGGATTTTGAATATGATTATATAGCTTAACGTCAAATTCAAAACTTTTTACTCGGTTAAAATTCTAACGGGCCAACTATAAAGCCCAATTAGACATGCATGCCTTAAACTCAGCAACGCGATCACAAAATAAGATTAAAACAAATTTTATGATTTAAAATATTTGATTATGGGCTTTTGAATATGATTATATATCTTAACATCAATTTTAAAACTTTTTACTCGGTTAAAATTCTAACGGGTCTACTATAAAGCCCATTTTGACATGCACGCCTTAAACTCAGCAAAACGATCACAAAATAAGATTAAATCAAATTTTATGATTTAAAATATTAGATTCTGGGCTTTTGAATATGATTATATATCTTAACATCAATTTTAAAACTTTTTACTCGGTTAAAATTCTACGGGTCTACTATAAAGCCCATTTTGACATGCACGCCTTAAACTCAGCAAAACGATCACAAAATAAGATTAAATCAAATTTTATGATTTAAAATATTTGATTCTGGGCTTTTGAATATGATTATATAGCTTAACATCAATTTTAGAACTGTTTACTCGGTTAAAATTCCAACGGGTCTACTACAAAGCCCATTTAGACATGCAGGCCTTAAACCCCAACAAAAGGGCTGCAAAATTAGATTAAATCACATATTATGACTTAGAATATGATAAGTGTTCAAAAGTACTATTTTTATTACCCTTTTTACTCATATTATTGTTAGACTTAAGCTCATAATAGTTGCATAATTAGTCATTCATGCATTAATTCATGTTTCTTTCCACCGTTGAGCTTGATTACATAACTTGGTGATTTTTGTGGAAAAAGATGCTGCTTTGGTGTGTTTTTGTGTGTATGTGCAGGATCACTTGCCAAAGCAATGTTGAGCTAGTTGCGTGGTAATGCATGAAGGAGACGCTGAGCCAGTTGCCATGGCATTTGTCGACAAAGAAAAAAAGCAATATGGATGTCGAAATTCATGATTTTACAAGCCCAAGATGACATGGAGCAAGGTCCAAGCCCAAAGGAATTTGATTGCCATGCAGAGATTAAAGAAGAATTAAATTCCAAGTGGATAGGAGAAGTTCTAATAGGAATAAAATTATAATAAAGAATTATATTCTTTAAAGATAATTTAATTCCAACTCAAACTCCTCCTCAAAGAAGGACTTTGGCCTAGCCCTATAAATAGCAAGAGATTTCGACAATTCAATGGAGAGAAAAATAGAGAAATTTCGACAAGAGAGAGCAAGAGGGAAATTTCGGCAAGTCCAAGTAGGGCAAGAGGAGAGAATTTTCGACAAGCATCAAGGGCAAGGAGGATTTCGACAAGCCTCTTCCTTCATCTTTGTTCGATTGGGTTCATGCTAGGGATTAATTATCTTGTGTTTCTTTGGAACCTAGCCATGAACTAAATTTACTCGGCTATGGTTATTGTGTTTTGTGGTTGTGAGAAACTATTGGTTTTTGTTTAGGTAATAAGAGTTTGCACTTTTCTATTTCAAGGTTTATTCATTCTTGGTTCCTATTATTGCTTGCGAGTGAATTGGGAGAGGATCTCGTGATTTCATCCATTTATCTAATATCGGGAGAGTTAGATTCAAGAAACGAATGAATATGATCTTTATGCAATCCAATGATGGTGAAGATTAATCCGCTTAGGAATAAGTTAAGGATTTCAACGGCTAAGAGGAGTGCAAGATTGGTTGTTGTTCACCCTTGATTCACGCAGGATGTATTATCAAGGCATGCACAAGTAGCTAGAGTTTCGACTTAGGGATAAGAAGAAACCATTGAAGAACGCTCTGCCGAACCTTGAAGTTGCTGCCCGATCGCCCAAGTAGTTGCCCAACTAGTCGCCCAAGCAACCATCAATTAGTTGCCAAGGCAACCCCGTTGTGCAAGTCGCCACGGCAACTGAGTTGCCCATGCACTCTTTTACCAAGACAATCCAATCGGCTATCACACCTCAACTCACGATAACCTAGCCTATCTCTCTCAATTGAATTCATCTTTTATTTTATTTTATTGCTTTCTAGATTAGTAATTAGTTAAACTTGATAATCCTTTACTTGTGTTTTTACTTTTTACAATGCAAGAGACTAGATTCTTGAAGTGGCACCAATCCCGTGGAGACGATATCTTTTATACTATAACTTGCGACGTGTATACTTGCACATTTGCGTAGCACTTATTACGCGCAACAAGTTTTTGGCGCCGTTGCCGGGGATTGGCAATAGCGACTTTGTTTTTACTTTCTTGCACATTCTTTTTATTTTTCTTGTTTAAAATTCAAAGGGCTAACAAACTTTGGTTTTGCGTTGGTATATGACCAGGGCAAGACCGACTTCACCGTAATATCCCTTTGATCCAAAATCGAACGAACCTTACAAGGACTTAGACGAAGGATAAGAGAAGCAATGGCAAATCAAGACGGCAATATTAATCAAGATGTTCGAGCGGGAGGAGAGTGATTCTTGCACGAAATGAACTATTCGAGACTATCTTGAAGAAGATCTTGATGGACTTAACCCGGGAGTTGTCGCACCAAATTGAAGCCGACCACTTTGAGTTGAAACCGGTAATGTTTAATATGATCAACACAATAGGTCAATTTGGCGGCTCAAAGAATCAAGATGCACGACAACATCTGAAATCTTTCCTCGAGATTTGCAACTCGTTCAAGATACACCTGAGTCACCCCGATGTCTTACGATTAAGATTATTCCCCTATTCACCGAGGGATAGGGCGAAAGCATGGCTAAATAGCATTCTGCCGGATCCATAGCATCTTGGACTGATCTTTGTCGTGATTTCCTTGCTAGATTTAATCCTACAAATTTAATCGATAAGCTTCAGAACGACATTACTTCTTTTCGGCAGTGGATGATGAATCCATGTACGAGGCTTGGGAGCGATATAGAGAACTTCTACACAAATGTCCTCTACACGGATTCCCGTGTGGACTCAAGTGACAATGTTTTACAACGCCGTGAATACACCAACAAGGATGATGCTAGATGCCTCGGCAAACGGCATACTCTTAGATAAGTCGCGGGAGGAAGCAATGCAAATTTTAAACAGGCTGGCCAAGAATGATTATCAATTCCCATCTACTAGAAGAGGAGGAGTTAGACGCTAAGCCACAATACATGAACTAGGATCATCGATTCAATTTCGCACAATTGGCGCTTTAACCAAGATGGTCCGAACATGCAAAAACCAAACAACACACATGAAGTCAAGGTAATGGATTCTTTTTGTGAGTTATGTGGTGATAACCATAATTCTTCCGAATGCATGCGAGAATCCGGAATCTAGCTTCTATGTGGGGAATTACAATCGGGCAACAACATGATGTCAAATACATACAATCCAGCTTGGAAGAAGCACCCGAATTTTTCATGGAGTAATCCCAACAATGCTCTAAACCGTAACAATCGTAATGCACAAGCATCGGGATTCCAAGAGAATATGCCACGGCAATGTATGCCGCGAAGAACAACCGACAACATCTAGTTCTTTGGAAAATTCTCTAAATGCTTTTATGATGAAAACTGAATCTTATATGGCTGAGAATAGTAATTTCATAAAAAGAACTGATGCTTTTATTAACAGACCGAGATGAGATTGCAAAACCAAGAGGCGGCAATCAAATCATTGGAAAATCAAGTCGGACAGTTTGCTCAAAATCTGAACACTAGACCACAAGGAGGTTTACCTAGCGATATCAAGTCGCAAGAGGAACTGCCATGAGCAATGTAAGGCAATCACCACCAGTGGGCCAACAACTTAGAGAGGTTCAAACCCGCTCGTCAAACAAAACTCCACAAAAAGATCAAGACGAACCTAGCGGCAAAGTCTCGGATGCTGAACCGGAATTGCTGCGGCAACCGGTGACGCCTCGGCAACTTGCGATAAGCACGCCTCGGCAACCCCGGTTGGTAACGCAACGATCGGCAACTCCAGATGTCCCTGTAATGCCGTCAATCAGGTTTCAAACCAATGAAAGGATAGAAGATATCCGACTTCCACCACCATTCCCACAAAGATTGAAGCGACAAAAGCAAGAATACCAATTCAAGAAGTTTCTTGATATCTTAAAGCAAGTCCACATCAACTTGCCATTGGTGGAAGCAATTGAACAAATGCCAAACTATGCCAAGTTTCTTAAAGACATTGTGTCCAAGAGAACAAGGCTAGGAGAGTTTGAAACAGTTGCGCCACGACAGAGGGATGCATGGCAATGTTGCTGTCGCATGCCGCCCAAGTTGAAGGATCCCGGAAGTTTCACAATACCCCTGTTCTATTGGAAATCACTATGTCGGGAAAGCACTATGCGACCTAGGGGCTAGCATAAACTTGATGCCTAAATCGGTTTTTCAGAAACTAGGAATCGGGAAGGCAAGACCTACAACATTATCTTTGCAGCTAGCCGCCATCCTATGTGCATCCGAGGGGGAAAAATCGAGGACATACTGGTAAAAGTCGATAAATTCATTTTTCCCGCTGACTTTATTGTTTTGGATTGTGAAGCGGATGAGCATGCACCTATCATTCTCGGGAGACCATTCCTAGCGGCGGGAGAACCTTGATCGACGTTGAAAAGGAGAACTCACAATGAGGGTGAATGACCAGCAGGTAAAACTAAATGTGTTCCAAACACTAAGGCATGCCGATGATCCGAAGAATGCCAACTACTTCATGCCACGGCAGAGTTTAACCGATGAGGAATTTAGTTGCCTCGGCAACTACATTGCCCGATCAAGAGGAACCTGAGGAGTATGAAGAACCGGTCGATGAGGAACAACAACCAGAAGAGGCAAATTGGCTAGTCAATCGACCAGTACATACTTTGAACCACCGGGACTACTCGTAAGGGAAGGTAAGATCGAAAAACCCTCTATCGAAAATCCACCAATTCTTGAGTTGAAACAATTGCGAGCAATCAAAATATGTATACTTAGGGACCGATAATACATTACCTGTAATTATTTCTTCTAAGTTACAGCCTGAGCAGAAAAAGAAGCTGATCAACATGTTGAAGCTACATAAAAAGGCAATAGGGTGGACAATTGCCGACTTGAAGGGAATTAGCCTGCGGTGTGCATGCACAAGATCTTGTTGGAAGATGATCACAAACCTTCAATTGAGGCCCGAGGAGACTGAATCATGCCATGAAAGGGGTTGTAATGAAAGAAATCATCAAGTGGCTTGACGCCGGCATTATATACCCTATCTCCGATAGTACGTGGGTAAGTCCGGTACAATGTGTGCCGAAAAAGGGAGGTATAATAAAGCGAAGGTAAGCAATGAAAATAATGAACTTATCCCAACCAGATCAGACCGGTTGGAGGGTTTGTATGGACTATCGAAAGCTAAACAAAGCCACTAGGAAAGATCACTTCCCATTACCCTTTATTGATCAAATGCTTGACCGTCTTGCGGGTAAACCCTTTTCTTGTTTTTCTTGATGGTTATTCAGGTTACAATCAGATTGCCATAGCACCGAAGATCAAGAAAAGACAACCTTCACATGCCCCTACGGTACTTATGCCTTCCGAAGGATGCCGTTCGGATTGTGTAACGCCCGCAACCTTCCAAAGATGCATGATGGCTCTTTTTTCGACATGGTCGAAGACTTCCTTGAGATCTTCATGGATGATTTTTCGGTTTTTGGTAATGACTTCGACGGCTGTGTCTCGGCAATTTAGAGAGGGTGTTGGCAAGATGCGAAGAAACGGATTTAGTCCTCAATTGGGAGAAATGCCACTTTATGGTAGATGAAGGAATAGTGCTCGCCATAAGATTTCATCCAAGGGAATTGAAGTAGACAAAGCCAAGGTGGACGTGATCGAGAGATTACCCCACCAAATTCGGTTAAAAGAATTGAAGTTTTCTCGGACATGCGAGTTTTTACAGAGGTTCATTCATAACTTTTCTAAAATCACTAAACCTTTGTGTAATCTGCTTGAACAGGATAAAGTCTTCGATTTTGATGATTCTTGCACTCAAGCATTTGAAACCCTAAAGAAAAAGCTTGCCTCGGCACCCATTGTTGTTCCACCAGGTTGGGCGCTACCTTTTGAGCTCATGTGTGATGCAAGTGATTTCGCGGTAGGCAGCAGTCCTAGGCCAACGCACAGGTAAGACATTCCATGTGATATACTACGCTAGTAAAACTCTTAACGATGCTCAAGTGAATTACACAACAACGGAGAAAGAGTTACTAGCTGTAGTTTTCGCATTTGACAAGTTCCGATCCTATTTAATTGGTACAAAGGTAATTGTTCATACGGACCATTCGGCAATCAAATACTTATTTGCTAAAAAGGATGCTAAACCTCGTTTGATTCGTTGGATATTACTTTTACAAGAATTTGATATTGAAATTAAGGACGGGAAAGGAACAGAAAAATCAAGTGGCGATCACTTATCACGTTTGGAACGCAATAGGGAGGAGGACGCGGATCTAGAGATATGTGATGCATTCCCGGATGAACAAATTCTAATCGCCTCGAAACCCTTGACGCCTCGGCAGCCCATGACGCCTCGGAAACCATGGAAGCACACGCCTCGGCAACTCTTGACGCCGCAGCGAGACTTTGACGAGCACGCCTCAGCAATTTTGGGAGAGCGACACTCACGACAAAGACATGCCCCGGCAATACCTTGGTACGCAGATTTAGTTAACTTCCTTGTTTGTGGTATTTTTCCGTATGGCATTACTCACCAAGGGAAGAAGCGGTTCCGCCATAATGTTAAGCATTACTTTTGGGACGAGCCTCTTTTGTTTAAACAATGTGCAGATCAGGTTATACGCCGATGTGTCCTCAAGAAGAGCAATGTAATGTACTCAGACAATGCCATTCTTCACCCTATGGAGGACATTTTGGAGGAACTCGTACCATGACCAAAGTCTTGCAATCCGGGTTGTATTGGCCAACATTGTACAAAGATGCCCAAGACTTTTACAAGCAATGTGATCGTTGCGGAAAGACGGGCAATATCTCTAGGCGACATGAGATGCCACTCGAAACATCATCGAGGTGGAACTGCTTTCGATGTATGGGGATCGATTTTATGGGACCTTTCCCATCTTCATTCGGCAACCTCTACATCTTACTCGCCGTCGACTATGTGTCTAAATGGGTAGAGGCAGCTGCGATTCCCAACGACGATTCCAAGACCGTGCAACGATTCCTTCTGAAAAAAAACATATTTACACGGTTTGGGATGCCGAGAGCAATTATCAGCGACGGGGGCAAGCATTTTGACAATGTACTAATTGCCAAGATGTTGCAACGCTTGGCATATCACACAAGATCGCCACGGCATATCACCCACAAACCAACGGGCAGCGAGAAATTTCCAACCGGGAGTTGAAGGGAATACTCGAGAAAGTTGTAAATCCCTCAAGGAAGGATTGGTCATTAAGACTAGATGACGACTTTGGGCATATCGCACTGCATTCAAAACACCATTAGGTATGTCCCCTTCCGGCTTGTCTATGGTAAAACATGTCATCTACCGGTGGAAATCGAGCACAAGGCGTCTTGGGCAATCAAGACCGTGAATATGGATTGGGAAAGTGCGGACAAAAGCGCTTGATGGATCTCAATGAGATAGAAGAATTTCGTGCACTCGCCTATAACAATGCACGAATATACAAGGAGAAAACAAAGCGATGGCATGACAAGAAACTATTGCCACGGCAATTCACGCCAGGCAACTAGTTCTCCTATTCAATTCTCGGCTAAAACTTTTCCCGGAAAAGCTGAAATCAAGATGGTCGGGACCATTTGAAGTCGTCAAAACCATTCTCCCATGGTGCTTTGTGATAATCAAGTCCATCTCGACAACCATGAATTCAAAGTTAATGGACAAAGATTGAAGCACTACAATGGTGCCCATGTGGAACGTAACAAGGAAGTGGTCAACTTAGGAGATGCATGAGCATGCTCTCCTCTCAATATTTCTTTTTCTTTTTCTTTTTATTTTTATTTTTAATTTTAGGAGATATTTTATTTTTTCTTCATTATCTTTAGTTTTCAGTTTTTCTTTATTTTCTTTTTCACAACAAGACTCACAACTACTATGCTAAGGAAATTTATCACCAAGATCATTGCCCGGCAACCAATGAAGAAGATGCCGCGACAACTTACTTCATGCATGCACAAGCTGATGCCACGGCAACCAACCCTCAAGATGCCACGGCAACCAAAGTCAAAGACATCCCGGCAACAAGAAAACAACCATCGCGTTCAAGCAAGAAAGTCAAGACGCCAACTAGAAGGAAACTAATCATCTACAATGACGAACTCTCGAAGTAAGTCCTCGTATGCATTTTATTTTTATATTTATTTTTCGTTATTTTTATGCATGCATTGAGGACAATGCCTCACTCGAGTTTGGGGGGGATTGTTATTAGTAATTACCATGTTTAGTTACATTAATCTTAAGCATTACATTTAGGATACATAAATTGCTTGCCATGCCTTTAATTGGAACAAGAATTGCTTAGATTTGATGAATATTCAATGATGACTTTACCAATGCACTTAATTGATAGAATTTTTATTCTAGGATAACCATGGAAAAACTTAGAATTTTACTATGATGCTAAATTTGATGAAACACTTGTTGTGGTTTGATTGATTTAAGGAGTTCTAGTAAACTTAGGTTGATAATTAACAAATTGGGGGATTAGAATAAAAAATTGGATGAATGCTAGAGGTGCCCAAATTGGCTCTAGCATGTGCTAAAAAAAAAATTCACTAGAGGTGCCCAAACTGGCTCTAGGATGTGTTAAAAAATTTTAACTAGAGGTGCCCAAACCGCTCTAGTCGATTAAATTAACTTAAGAAAACTAAAAATAAAACACTAGAGGTGCCCAAACTGGCTCTAGTTAAAACATGTTAAAAAGAACCCAATGAAGTAATTTGAAAACCTATTGTTTGCATAGAATCCGAAAAATCAACTTGCACAACAACTCCGCACACACTCACAAGCATTATAGTTTGATTCCGAGTAATTCATCAGTTTTCTGAAAAATAAAAAGCCAATCATACTTTGTGCCCCGGTTCAGAGAATTGAAATCAAGTTCAAAGCTAAGTTTGTGAAAATTTGAAGTCTTGGCAGGTAATTATGAGTTTGCATTGCTTGAGGACAAGCAATAGTTCGAGTTTGGGGGCGTGATAAGTGTTCAAAAGTACTATTTTTATTACCCTTTTTACTCATATTATTGTTAGACTTAAGCTCATAATAGTTGCATAATTAGTCATTCATGCATTAATTCATGTTTCTTTCCACCGTTGAGCTTGATTACATAACTTGGTGATTTTTGTGGAAAAAGATGCTGCTTTGGTGTGTTTTTGTGTGTATGTGCAGGATCACTTGCCAAAGCAATGTTGAGCTAGTTGCCAGGGTAATGCATGAAGGAGACGCCGAGCCAGTTGCCATGGCATTTGTCGACAAAGAAAAAAAGCAATATGGATGTCGAAATTCATGATTTTACAAGCCCAAGATGACATGGAGCAAGGTCCAAGCCCAAAGGAATTTGATTGCCATGCAGAGATTAAAGAAGAATTAAATTCCAAGTGGATAGGAGAAGTTCTAATAGGAATAAAATTATAATAAAGAATTATATTCTTTAAAGATAATTTAATTCCAACTCAAACTCCTCCTCAAAGAAGGACTTTGGCCTAGCCCTATAAATAGCAAGAGATTTCGACAATTCAAGAGAGAAAAATAGAGAAATTTCGACAAGAGAGAGCAAGAGGGAAATTTCGGCAAGTCCAAGTAGGGCAAGAGGAGAGAATTTTCGACAAGCATCAAGGGCAAGGAGGATTTCGACAAGCCTCTTCCTTCATCTTTGTTCGATTGGGTTCATGCTAGGGATTAATTATCTTGTGTTTCTTTGGAACCTAGCCATGAACTAAATTTACTCGGCTATGGTTATTGTGTTTTGTGGTTGTGAGAAACTATTGGTTTTTGTTTAGGTAATAAGAGTTTGCACTTTTCTATTTCAAGGTTTATTCATTCTTGGTTCCTATTATTGCTTGCGAGTGAATTGGGAGAGGATCTCGTGATTTCATCCATTTATCTAATATCGGGAGAGTTAGATTCAAGAAACGAATGAATATGATCTTTATGCAATCCAATGATGGTGAAGATTAATCCGGCTTAGGAATAAGTTAAGGATTTCAACGGCTAAGAGGAGTGCAAGATTGGTTGTTGTTCACCCTTGATTCACGCAGGGATGTATTATCAAGGCATGCACAAGTAGCTAGAGTTTCGACTTAGGGATAAGAAGAAACCATTGAAGAACGCTCTGCCGAACCTTGAAGTTGCTGCCCGATCGCCCAAGTAGTTGCCCAACTAGTCGCCCAAGCAACCATCAATTAGTTGCCAAGGCAACCCGTTGTGCAAGTCGCCACGGCAACTGAGTTGCCCATGCACTCTTTTACCAAGACAATCCAATCGGCTATCACACCTCAACTCACGATAACCTAGCCTATCTCTCTCAATTGAATTCATCTTTTATTTTATTTTATTGCTTTCTAGATTAGTAATTAGTTAAACTTGATAATCCTTTACTTGTGTTTTTACTTTTTACAAAGATTAAGAGACTAGATTCTTGAAGTGGCACCAATCCCTGTGGAGACGATATCTTTTATACTATAACTTGCGACGTGTATACTTGCACATTTGCGTAGCACTTATTACGCGCAACACTTAACATCAATTTTAGAACTGTTTACTCGGTTAAAATTCCAACGGGTCTACTACAAAGCCCATTTAGACATGCAGGCCTTAAACCCCAACAAAAGGGCTGCAAAATTAGATTAAATCACATATTATGACTTAGAATATTTAGTTATGTGCTTTTGAACATGATTATATAGCATAACCTCATTTTCAGAAATTTTTACTCTGTTAAAATTCCTACGGGCCCTGTAAAGCCCATTTAGACATGCATGCCTTAAGCCCCAGCAAAATGGCCACAAAATTAGATTAAATCATATTTTATGAGCTAAAATATTTGATTATGGGATTTTGAATATGATTATATAGCTTAACATCAATTTCAAAACTTTTTACTCTATTAAAATTCCAACGGGTCCATTGTAAAGCCCATTTAGACATGCACGCCTTAAACCCTTCAAAACGCCACAAAATAAGATTAAATCAAATTTTATGACTTAAAATATTTAGTTATGGGCTTTGGAACATGATTATATAGCTTAACCTCTTTTTCATAAATTTTTACTCGGTTAAAATTACAGCGGGTCCACTATAAAGCCCATTTTGACATGCACGACTTAACCCAACAAAATGACCACAAAATAAGAATAAATCAAATTTATTGAGTTAAATACTTGATTATGGGCTTTTTAATATAATTAAATAGCTTAATCTCAATTTCAAAACTTTTTACTCGTTTAAAATTCCACCAGGTCAACTACAAAGCCTATTTTGACATGCACGCCTTAAACCCCAACAAAACGGCTGAAAAATAAGATTAAATCACATTTTATGACTTAAAATATTTATTTATGGGCTTTTGAACATGATTATATAGCTTAACCTCATTTTTTGAAATTTTTACTCGGTTAAAATTCAAACGGGCCCACTATAAAGCCCATTTAGACATGCACGCCTTAAACCCAACAAAATGACCAAAAAATAAGATTAAATTGAATTCAATAAGTTAAAATATTTTATTATGGGCTTTTGAAAATGATTATATAGCTTAAGCTCAAATTCAAAACTTTTTACCCGGTTAAAATTACAATTGGTCCACTTTAAAGCCATTTTAAACATGCACGCCTTAAACCCCAACAAAATTGCTGCAAAATAAGATTAATTCAAATTTTATAACTTAAAATATTTATTTATGGGCTTTTGAACATGATTATATAGCTTAACCTCAATTTTAGAACTTTTTACTTGGTTAAAATTTCAATGGGTCCACTATAAAGCCCATTTAAACATGCACGCCTTAAACCCCAATAAAACGACCAAAAAATAAGATTAAATCACATTTTATGACTTAAAATATTTAGTTATGGGCTTTTAAACATGATTGTATTGCTTAAACTCATTGTAAGAAATTTTTACTCTGTTAAAATAACAACGGGTCCACTATAAATACTATTTAGACATGCACACCTTAAACCTAACAAAACGGACACGATATAAGATTAAATGAAATTTTATGAGTTAAATAATTTGATTATGGGCTTTTGAATATGATTATAAAGTTTAACCTCATTTTCAGAAATTTTTACTCGATTAAAATTCCAACGGGTCCACTTTAAAGCCCATTTAGACATGGACGCTTTAAACCCAACAAAAAGGACACAAAATAAGATTAAATCCAATTTTATGAGTTACAATATTTTATTATGGGCTTTTGAATATGATTATATTGCTTAAACTCAATTTCAAAACTTTTTACTCGGTTAAAATTCTAATGGGTCCACTGTAAAGCCCAATCAGACATGCACGCCTTAAACCCCAACAAAACGGCCACAAAATAAGATTAAATAAAATTTTATGAGTTAATATATTTGATTACAGGCTTTTGAATTTGATTATATAGCTTAAACTCAATTTCAAAACCTTTTAATCGGTTAAAATTCCAACGGGTCCACTACAAAGACATTTAGACATGCACGCCTTAAACCCAACAAAACAACCACAAAATAAGATTAAATAAAATTTTATGTGTTAAAATATTTTATTATGGGATTTTAAATATGATTATATAGCTTAACTTCAATTTCAAAACTTTTTACTCTACTAAAATTCCAACGGGTCCACTATAAAAGCCCATTTAGACATGCACGCCTTAAACCCTTCAAAACGCCAAAAAATAATATTAAATCAAATTTTATGACCTAAAATATTTAGTTATGAGATTTGGAAAATGATTATATAGCTTAACCTCATTTCCAGAAATTTTTATTCGGTTAAAATTACAGCGGGTCCACTGTAATGCCCATTTTGACATACACGCCTTAAACCCAACAAAATGTCCACAAAATAAGAACATATCAAATTTATTGAGTTATATACTTGATTATGGGCTTTTGAATATGATTATATAGCTTAACATCAATTTCAAAACTTTTTAGTCTATTAAAATTCCAACGGGTCCACTATAAAGCCCATTTAGACATGCACGCCTTAAACCCTTCAAAATGCCAAAAAATAATATTAAATCAAATTTTATGACCAAAAATATTTAGTTATGAGATTTGGAAAATGATTATATAGCTTAACCTCATTTCCAGAAATTTTTACTCGGTTAAAATTACAGCGAGTCCACTGTAATGCCCATTTTGACATGCACGCCTTAAACCCAACAAAATGGCCACAAAAATAAGAATATATCAAATTTATTGAGTTATATACTTGATTATGGGCTTTTGAATATGATTATATAGCTTAACATCAATTTCAAAACTTTTTACTCTATTAAAATTCCAACGGGTCCACTATAAAGCCCATTTAGACATGCACCCCTTAAACCCTTCAAAACGCCACAAAATAATATTAAATCAAATTTTATGAACTAAAATATTTAGTTATGGGCTTTGGAACATGATTATATAGCTTAACCTCATTTTCAAAAATTCTTATTCGGTTAAAATTCCAACGGGTCTACTGTAAAGCCTATTTAGACATGTACACCTTAAACCCAACAAAATGGGCACAAAATAAGATTAAATCAAATTTATTGAGTTAAAATATTTTATTATGGGCTTTTGAATATGATTATATAGCTTAAACTCAATTTCAAAACTTTTTACTCGGTTAAAATTCTAACGGGTCCACTGTAAAGCACAATCAGACATGCACGCCTTAAACCCCAACAAAAAGGCCACAAAATAAGATTAAATCAAATTTTATGAGTTAATATATTTTATTATGGGCTTTTGAATTTGATTATATAGCTTAAACTCAATATCAAAACCTTTTAATCGGTTAAAATTCCAACGGGTCCACTACAAAGCCATTTGGACATGCACGCCTTAAACCCAACAAAACAACCACAAAATTAGATTAAATAAAATTTTATGAGTTAAAATACTTTATTATGGGATTTTGAATATGATTATATAGCTTAACTTCAATTTCAAAACTTTTTACTCTACTAAAATTCCAACGGGTCCACTATAAAGCCAATTTAGACATGCACGCCTTAAACCCTTCAAAATGCCACACAATAATATTAAATCAAATTTTATGACCTAAAATATTTAGTTATGAGCTTTGGAAAATGATTATATAGCTTAACCTCATTTCAGAATTTTTTAATCGGTTAAAATTACAGCGGGTCCACTGTAATGCCCATTTTGACATGCACGCCTTAAATCCAACAAAATGGCCACAAAATAAGAATATATCAAATTTATTGAGTTAAATACTTGATTATGGGCTTTTGAATATGATTATATAGCTTAACATCAATTTCAAAACTTTTTACTCTATTAAAATTCCAACGGGTCCACTATAAAGCCCATTTAGACATGCACGCCTTTAAACCCTTCAAAACGCCACAAAAAAATGGAATATTAAATCAAATTTTATGAACTAAAATATTTAGTTATGGGCTTTGGAACATGATTATATAGCTTAACCTCATTTTCAAAAATTCTTATTCGGTTAAAATTCCAACGGGTCTACTGTAAAGCCTATTTAGACATGTACACCTTAAACCCAACAAAATGGGCACAAAATAAGATTAAATCAAATTTATTGAGTTAAAATATTTTATTATGGGCTTTTGAATATGATTATATAGCTTAAACTCAATTTCAAAACTTTTTACTCGGTTAAAATTCTAATGGGTCCACTGTAAAGCCCAATCAGACATGCACGCCTTAAACCCCAACAAAACGGCCACAAAATAAGATTAAATCAAATTTTATGAGTTAATATATTTGATTACGGGCTTTTGAATTTGATTATATAGCTTAAACTCAATTTCAAAACCTTTTAATCGGTTAAAATTCCAACGGGTCCACTACAAAGCCATTTAGACATGCACGCCTTAAACCCAACAAAACAACCACAAAATAAGATTAAATAAAATTTTCTGAGTTAAAATATTTTATTATGGGATTTTGAATATGATTATATAGCTTAACATCAATTTCAAAACTTTTTACTCTACTAAAATTCCAACGGGTCCACTATAAAGCCCATTTAGACATGCACGCCTTAAACCCTTCAAAACGCCACAAAATAATATTAAATCAAATTTTATGACCTAAAATATTTAGTTATGAGCTTTGGAAAATGATTATATAGCTTAACCTCATTTCAGAATTTTTTAATCGGTTAAAATTACAGCGGGTCCACTGTAATGCCCATTTTGACATGCACGCCTTAAATCCAACAAAATGGCCACAAAATAAGAATAAATCAAATTTATTGAGTTAAATACTTGATTATGGGCTTTTGAATATGATTATATAACTTAACATCAATTTCAAAACTTTTTACTCTATTAAAATTCCAACGGGTCCACTGTAAAGCTCATTTAGACATGCATGCCTTAAACCCTTCAAAAAGCCACAAAATAAGATTAAATCAAATTTTATGACCTAAAATATTTAGTTATGGCTTTGGAACATGATTATATAGCTTAACCTCATTTTCAGAACTTTTTACTCGGTTAAAATTCCAACGGGTCACCTACAAAGCCCATTTAGACATGCACGCCTTAAACCGAACAAAACAGCCACAAAATAAGATTAAATAAAATTTTATTTTTAAAATATTTTATTATGGGATTTTGAATATGATTATATCGCTTAACATCAATTTCAAAACTTTTTACTCTATTAAAATTCCAACGGGTCCATTGTAAAGCCCATTTAGACATGCACGCCTTAAACCCTTCAAAACGCCACAAAATAAGAATAAATCAAATTTTTGAATTAAAATATTTAGTTATGGGCTTTGGAACATGGTTATATAGCTTAACCTCATTTCCAAAAATTTTTACTCGGTTAAAATTACAGCGGGTCCACAGTAATGCCCATTTTGATATGCACGCCTTAAACCCAACAAAATGGCCACAAAATAAGAATAAATCAAATTTATTGAGTTATATAATTGATTATGGGCTTTTGAATATGATTATATAGCTTAACATCAATTTCAAAACTTTTTACTCTATTAAAATTCCAACGGGTCCACTGTAAAGCCCATTTAGACATGCACGCCTTAAACCCTTCAAAACGCCACAAAATAATATTAAATCAAATTTTATGACCAAAAATATTTAGTTATGGGCTTTGGAACATGATTATATAGCTTAACCTCATTTTCAAAAAAATTTACTCAGTTGAAATTACAACGGGACATGCACGACTTAACCCAACAAAATGGCCACAAAATAAGAATAAATCAAATTTATTCGGTTAAATAATTGATTATGGGCTTTTGAATATGATTATATAGCTGAACCTCAAATTCAAAACTTTTTACTCGTTTAAAATTCCAACGGGTCAACTATAAAGCCCATTTTGACATGCATGCCTTAAACCCCAACAAAACGGCCAAAAAATAAGATTAAATCACATTTTATGACTTAAAATATTTATTTATGGGCTTTTGAACATGATTATATAGATTAACCTCATTTTTTGAAATTTTTACTCGGTTAAAATTCCAACGGGTCTACTGTAAAGCCCATTTAGACATGCACACCTTAAACCCAACAAAATGGGCACAAAATATGATTAAATCCAATTTTATGAGTTAAAATATTTTATTATGTGATTTTGAATATGATATTATAGCTTAACCTCAAATTCAAAACTTTTTAGTCGGTTAAAATTCTAACGGGCCAACTATAAAGCCCAATTAGACATGCACGCCTTAAACTCAGCAAAACGATCACAAAATAAGCTTAAATCAAATTATATGATTAAAAATATTTAATTATGGGCTTTTGAATATGATTATATAGCTTAACATCAATTTTAGAACTTTTTACTCGGTTAAAATTCCAACGGGTCTACTATAAAGCCCATTTAGACATGCACGCCTTAAACACCAAACAAAATGGCTGCAAAAATTAGATTAAATCACATTCTATAATTTAAAATATTTATTTACTGTCTTTTTAACATGAATATATAGCATAACCTCATTTTTAGAAATTTTTACTCGGTAAAATTCCAACGGGTCCACTACAAAGCCCCTTTAGACATGCACGCCTTAAACCAAACAAAATATCGACAAAATAAGATTAAATAAAATTTTATGAGTTAAAATATTTTATTATGGGATTTTGAATATGATTATATAGCTTAACATCAATTTCAAAACTTTTTACTCTATTAAAATTCCAACGGGTCCACTGTAAAGCCCATTTAGACATGCACGCCTTAAACCCTTCAAAACGCCACAAAATAATATTAAACCAAATTTTATGACCTAAAATATTTAGTTATGGGCTTTGGAACATGGTTATATAGCTTAAACTCATTTTGACTTGCACGCCTTAAACCCAACAAAATGGGAACAAAATAAGATTAAATCAAATTTATTGAGTTAAAATATTTTATTATGGGCTTTTGAATATGACTATATAGCTTAACCTCAATTTCAAAACTTTTTACTCGTTTAAAATTCCAACGGGTCAACTATAAAGCCCATTTTGACATGCATGCCTTAAACCCCAACAAAATGGACAAAAAATAAGATTAAATCACATTTTATGACTTAAAATATTTATTTATGGGCTTTTGAACATGATTATATAGCTTAACCTCATTTTCTAAATTTTTTACTCGGTTAAAATTCCCAACTGTAAAGCCCATTTAGACATGCACATCTTAAACCCAACAAAATGGACACAAAATAAGATTAAATCCAATTTTATGAGTTAAAGTATTTTATTTTTGGCTTTTGAAAATGATTATATAGCTTAACCTTAAATTCAAAACTTTTTACTCGCTTAAAATTCTAACAGGCCAACTCTAAAGCCCAATTAGACATGCATGCCTTAATCTCAGCAAAGCGATCACAAAATAAGATTAAATAAAATTTTATGATTTAAAATATTTGATTATGGGCTTTTGAATATGATTATATAGCTTAAAATCAATTTTAGAACTTTTTACTCGGTTAAAATTCCAGCGAGTCTACTATAAAGCCCATTTAGACATGCACGCCATAAACCCCAACAAAATGGCTGCAAAATTAAATTAAATCACATATTATGACTTAGAATACTTAGTTATGTGCTTTTGCGCAAGATTATATAGCATAACCTCATTTTCATAAATTTTTACTCTGTTAAAATTCCTACGGGTCTATTGTAAAGCACATTTAGACATGCACGCCTTAAACTCCAGCAAAATGGCCACAAAATTAGATTAAATCATATTTTATGAGTTAAAATATTTGATTTTGGGCTTTTGAACATGATTATATAGAATAACCTCAATTTCAATTCTTTTTACTTGGTTAAAATTCAAACGGGTCCACTGTAAAGCCCATTTAGACATGCACGCCTTAAACACCAAACAAAATGGCTGCAAAATTAGATTAAATAATATTCTATGATTTAAAATATTTATTTACTAGCTTTTTAACATGATATAGCATAACCTCATTTTCAGAACTTTTTACCATGTTAAAATTCCAACGTGTCCACTACAAAGCCCATTTAGACATGCACGCCTTAAACCCAACCAAACAGCCACAAAATAAGATTAAATAAAATTTTATGAGTTAAAATATTTTATTATGGGATTTTGAATATGATTATATAGCTTAACATCAATTTCAAAACTTTTTACTCTATTAAAATTCCAACGGGTCCACTATAAAGCCCATTTAGACATGAATGCCTTAAACCCTTTAAAACGCCACAAAATAATATTAAATCAAATTTTATGACCTAAAATATTTATTTATGGGCTTTGGAACATGATTACATAGCTTAACCTCATTTTCAAAAATTTTTACTCGGTTAAAATTACAGCGGGTCCACTATAAAGCCCATTTTGACATGCACGACTTAACCCAACTAAATGGCCACAAAATAAGAATAAATCAAATTTATTGATTTAAATAATTAATTATGGGCTTTTGAATATGATTATATAGCTGAACCACAATTTCAAAAGTTTTTACTCGTTTAAAATTCCAACGGGTCAGCTATAAAGCCCATTTTGACATGCATGCCTTAAACCCCAATAAAACGGCCAAAAAATAAGATTGGATCACATTTTATGGCTTAAAATATTTATTTATGGGATTTTGAACATGATTATATAGCTTAACCTCATTTTCTGAAATTTTTACTCGGTTAAAATTCCAAGGGGTCTACTATAAAGCCCATTTAGACATGCACACCTTAAACCCAACAAAATGGGCACAAAATAATATTAAATCCAATTTTATGAGTTAAAATATTTTATTATGGGATTTTGAATATGATTATATAGCTTAACCTCAAATTCAAAATTTTTTACTCGGTTAAAATTCTAACGGGCCAACTATAAAGCCCAATTAGACATGCACGCCTTAAACTCAGCAAAACGATCACAAAATAAGATTGAATCAAATTTTATGATTTAAAATATTCGATTATGGGCTTTTGAATATGATTATATAGCTTAACATCAATTTTAGAGCATTTTACTCGGTTAAAATTCCAATGGGTCTACTATAATGCCCATTTAGACATGCACGCCATAAACCCCAACAAAATGGCTGCAAAATTAGATTAAATCACATATTATGACTTAGAATATTTAGTTATATGCTTTTGAACATGATTATATAGCATAACCTTATTTTCATAAACTTTTACTCTGTTAAAATTCCTACGGGTCCATTGTAAAGCCCATTTAGACATGCACGCCTTAAACCCCAGCATAATGGCCACAAAATTAGATTAAATCATATTTTATGAGTTAAAATGTTTGATTATTGGCTTTTGAACATGATTATATAGCTTAACCTCAATTTCAATACTTTTTACTCGGTTAAAATTCCAACGGGTCCACTGTAAAGCCCATTTAGACATGCACGCCTTAAACACCGAACAAAATGGCTGCAAAATTAGATTAAATCACATTCTATGATTTAAAATATTTATTTACTGGATTTTTAACATGATTATATAGCATAACCTCATTTTCAGAACTTTTTACTCTGTTAAAATTCCAACGGGTCCCCTACAAAGCCCATTTAGACATGCACGCCTTAAACACTGAACAAAATGGCTGCAAAATTAGATTAAATTACATTCTATGATTTAAAATATTTATTTACTGGATTTTTAACATTATTATATAGCATAACCTCATTTTCAGAACTTTTTACTCGGTTAAAATTCCAACGGGTCCCCTACAAAGCCCATTTAGACATGCACGCCTTAAACCCAACAAAACAGCTACAAAATAAGATTAAATAAAATTTTATGAATTAAAATATTTTATTATGGGATTTTGAATATGATTATATAGCTTAACATCAATTTCAAAACTTTTTACTCAATTACAAAATAGCTTAACCTTATTTTCAGAAATTTTTACTCGGTTAAAATTTAAACGGGCCGACTATAAAGCCTATTTAGACTTACACCCTTAAACCCAACAATGTGGGCAAAAAATAAGATTAAATCAAATTTAATAAGTTTATATATTTTATTATGGGCTTTTGAATATGATTAAATTGAATTTAAAATATTTTATTATGGGCTTATACAGGATTTAGGAAATCTTGAATTTCATAGTGAAGGTGGTCCGATGGCTGCTGACTTATGGTTTAATAATGTTAAAATTATAAAGGAATTGCTAAATCGTTCTGATATGGAAAAGTTATAAGGAATTGTATCCCTATTAAGAGGACATGTTCAAATACGGTGGACAAGTATCAGATAGATGATACTTGCAATTGAAGTGACATGGGTATTCTTTCAAGAAGCATTCAAGGCGAAATATATTGGTGATCAATATAGGAGTAGAATTTGTAGCAAGTTTGATAAGTTGCCAAGATTGCCTCCAGATTGAGCGGTAGAATTTATAATAGAGGTATTACCAGGCATTATATCTATATCGGTGGTTCCAATTGAGCTTTGGGAAAGGAAGGTCAGGGTTTTATAAAACCAGGTGTGCACCTTTGGGGCACCGATCTTATTTATGAAAAGAAGGATGGGATCGTGCGACTATGCATCCAGATGAAAACAAGATGTAGCAAGGTAAAAAAAGAATAGGACTAGTGGCTTACCAATTAGCTTTACCACCGGAGATGAGCAAGATTATTTGATATATTCCATATAGTTATGTTATGAGGGTATCGGTCAAATCCTTTACATGTCATCACTTCTGAGGAAATTGAACTACAACTAGATCTGATGTATGAAGAAGAACCCGTGAAAATTCTAGCATATGAAGTTAAAGAGTTAAGGAACAAGAAAATTCCTTTGGTCAAAATTCTTTGGAAGAACCACAAGATTGAGAAGGCCACTAGAGAAAGCTTAGAAGAAGATAAAAATATATATATTCGTAACAAATTAGTTACGTTCTAAAATTCGAGGACAAATTTTATTTTAAGGGGGTGGAATTGTAATACCCCGAAAATTTTACTATGTTATATAAGGGTCATTTAGTACCAAGGTTTTGGCACAAGGCTAGCTTAGTGACTAAAATGACTAAAGATAAGAGTTAGTGACCAAAATGAAAAGTTGGTAAAAGTTTAGGGACCCAAGTTTAAATTTTTCCAAAGATGAATTTTATTCAGTATGAGGATAAATTCGATCAGAATAAGGATTTTGGTAATAGTTTTGGAGGTCAGGATGTAGTAGAAAATATAAAATTTTGATCGAATAAAATTGTTAAGCGTGCTTAGATTAGAGAAAAGTTTTGGGTGACCTTTTGGGAAGTGTCACATAATAGTATTTTGATTAGTAAAAAGGACTGAGAAGAAGTGGGAAAGATTCGTATAAATGCTTAATGAAGGATTTTCAAGAAAGATGCTACCCGATAAAGATTTCGGGTAATTATTGGTATTTTGGATCGAGTCAAATTTCTAAGTTTGACTTTATTAAACGGAGGATTTTATATGAAAATATGAATTTATTCATGGAATTAGAGAAATATGTGATTCCCGAATTAGAGTTGATAGTTCGATAGAAGAAAAATCGTAGAAGGTGAAAATCGGATAATTGGATCGAACAAAAATCATAAAATAATATTTTATGACTTAAGATAGTTATGGCCGGTTGGAATGGAACTAAACTAGTTCAAATGTAATGGGATGACATAATTTTGAACTAGTTGTAATTTTTATTTAGTTAAGGGGGCAAATTTGGAAAAGGTGAAAAAATGAATAAAAAATTCATTTTTATCTTTACAAGTGGCAAATTATTATTAAACATGGATAATTATAATAGTCAAAAAGATGAATGTTCATCTTCTTCATGCCATTCAAAAATAAAGTGCACATAGTTCGAATTAGGGTGCTTATAGCAATGTTTAAATCTCATCAATTCAAGTATATATATATATATATATATATTCAATTCATACATTTCTCATTACATCATTTCTTCTTTTCAAATATATCATATCAAGAATCATCATCATCCATATATAAGTATGTATAACATCTCATTATAAACATGTCCTCATGGTCAAGTAAACATGTCATGTGTATTTATTTCTTAGCAATCAAGGACTTGCTATAAGTCATATTAAATACATATTCGATCCATTCATAGTTACTAATTTCATTTTCATGTTCTTAATCAAATGTTGACATTACATTGGTTTACTTATCAAGAAAGCAAAGTCATATAAATAGGATTCACATTAAACATAACCTTCATCACAAGTTGCATAACATATCTTGTTAATATTAAATTGATCATAGCACCATATACTCTTATCACACAAACATAGCTTATAACAAACATATCAAGTATTTTCATTCACATATATGGATGGCTTCCAAATCCTAAATTGCGTTTTACCTAATTTAGCATGTCATACGATACTACATCATAAGGTACTTACCTCGACCTCCAAGCTAGTTATCAAGTATAACAAAGCTCTAACAAACAAATAATAATGTAAGTAATTTAATAAAGGATGCTCGGGAAAGTTATAAGCTTATCACGAGACTTTAAACTACACTTACAGTTATTTTGTGTTAACTTTGTCTCGAACCACGATCCCCCTCTCTTTGTTTATCTACAGATTTGATCTATCTTAGCCTTTACACCTTCAATTTCTCTTTGGTCTAGTGTGACAAAGAATGCAACTATGTACTAGAACAACTTCCCGATCAACCATTCATTTGTTTCTACTGAATTGTTCATAGGTACATCTTATATCACACAAACAGTCTAAAGTAATTCAAGTGTCCAAACATTCTTGATAACATATATGTCACATACATAGACACCAAAAACAGTCCTTTACTAAGATACAAAACTATCCAATTTGAGTTATAATTGAACCTTCTAATAAAGCCTAGAAAGCAGCCCCTTAACAACCATAATACAATTCCCTCCAAACTGATTTACAAGCAATTCAATTTACCCAAAACAGTCCCAAAAACAGATTTATATAGCAATCCATTTTTAGTAGTAAAAACAGTCCCTGAACTTTGCGAAACAGCCCTTAAGTTTCAGATTTACTAAACTGTTTCTTAAACTCTTCAAAAAAGTCCTTAAATATATCAAAACAACCCCAAATAAGTTACCAACCTAACCCTTATCTGAATTTCACAATCTAGTCCCTTTTTTATTTACTATTATCATCCTACTCAATTCATTTAAGATCATGACAGTCCTCAAATTGTTGCTAGCATTCAATGTATCTAATTTAAATATCTAAACATAACTACTCAAACATTAAATTATCCAATCGAACATTTAATCTACCTTAACAGTTTTTTACCTCAATTTTAAGCAACCTTAATACCTTGAACTAAGCTATAACTCACAAGAAGCATGACAATACCTCAAGATATCATTCGAATAATTTAAGAAGATTCATAGCATGAGATTGCTTCTTTACCAACAATTTAATAACAACACAGCATACAAAGAATTTGTGTTTGAGTACACAAATTGTTTCTTAAATTAAAAGAAAGGAATAGAATCCTCACCTCCTTCTTCAAGGTTTTTGTAATACCCTAAACTGGGCCTAGGAAAGTTACCACTATTTTAAGTCATTAACTAATTGAATTAGGTGTTAGTCAAATAGAAAGAATTGGAAATTAATTGAGAAAGAACATTAGCTAACATAACTAAAGGATTAAAATGTTATAGCCAACAAGTTAGAGAACCAAATTAAGATGACCAAATTGAAACAAGAATAAACAACAAACTTGCATGTGTAATTAGAACATTTGGAGGTAGTGGAATACATGTGGCAAGATTATTATACATGTGGCAAAGGAGATATCATTTTCTTCCTTGTTGGCTGGATATTGTGAAGAAAAGAAAGAGAAAATCAAAATTGAATCATCTTCTTCATCCTTCAACCTTCCTAGCCGATTCTTGAGAGAGATTAGTGAGAGAGAGTTGTTTGTTGATCAAATTAGCTTGATAGGAAGGTATAATACTTGATTTTTCATTTGAATTTCATGCTTAAATATTAAATTTTGATGTTGTTGCTGCCTAATTTGATTAGGATGGAAGATATGTATGTTATTGTGATGATAGTTCTAAGATTCTTTGAAATTTTGAATGTTGTGATCAAATTGCTAAGAAAGAAATATATATGTTTCTGGAAACTTGATTGTACATGCTGGAAATTTGCTGGAAATTTAGGTACTAAATTGGTATGATTTGAATGTATCATGGCATGAATCTGTTTTGACCACATTGCTAGTGAAGATTGTGTAAACATGATTGATTTTATAAAATGCCCTGTTATGATCACATAGATAAGTGAATTTAACTGACCTACACATGTAAGAACATGAAAATAAGTTGAATTAACAAGTTATAAGTATCATCCAAGTGATTAAAGAAGCTACAAATCAAGCCTAGTGAAATTTTCCCAAAAAACTCTGTTCTGGGTAGTAACTTTGAAAAAACACCATAAATTGTATAAAGGGAATTTAAGGCTGGGAATTTTATGGACAATGCCTTAACATGTCTAAAATCATTAGAAGAAAACGGAATTGTATTCTAGATTGTAGAATGAATTGTAGAAATGAAAAACTAAGGATGGTACAAACTGTCCAGTGGTGTAAATTGCCCAGTCTTTAAACAAAAAACTGTATTAATTGGCAAAGAATTAAAATGCAAGGCTTATATGGTTAAAAAGATAATTAAGTTAGCTTTCCAACGGTGTAAAACAATTGAAATTTTGATTACGGAATGAAAGGTATTCATATTTTAGTAAGTAATGGATAAGCTGCTAGGTAGCAGCCTTGATTGTTTTGAAATGAATGAATTATGAGTATTGTTGCTTTGTTTTGAAGAAATGAATGTATTTGTCTTAACCTTTATTTACTTGTATGAAATGTTATAGCGAGAAGAGAACATTGGAGAAGGGTCTAAGGAGGAGCATTCGAAAGCTAGAAACAAGGGGATTTGGATCCAAGATTAGCTAAGCTTGCAGTATTGTGAGTGTAGTTTACAATAGGGTTAGGAGTCCTAACCAAATGTGCATGATTATCTTCTTGCCATTGATATGCCATGTTAATGATCTCAATTTTAACTTGAATATGAATAAAAGGGAATAATGGACTAATCTAAAATTGTGAATAAGTAATAGCGTGCAAAATTGAGAAATTAATTAGAAAGAAAAGTGAAAACAAATGTATGCTTCCATGCCTTGGATATGACTTGTTATAATGCTTGCTTGCTAGTTCTCTTTGATACAAAAGCTTGAACCTTGATGCCTTGATTGTGATCATTTCGAATAAGTGCTTAAATGTATTTTTATGATTTAATTAATTGTTAACATGATATAAATCATGCACTTAAGATCTTGCTTGACGCCTAAGAAATGGCATGTGTTAATTGCTTGATTGAATGACAAGATTAAATTGCAAAGTGTAGAGCTAAGACTCAATTGGCCTAAGGGCTGTGTATATGAACATGATCTTGCAATGTATCACTTGAATTGATCCTTGAATAAGCTATTGCTTGACATAAACATGTAATGCTTGAATAAGTTATTCATAATTGAACAAAGCCTTGGTTGTTAGTGGTCATAGGTAGAAGGGCATGCCTTAGAGTCTAGAGCTCATTGTGTCAGGGTGGACTACGGTCCAGGGCTAAGGCCCCTAATTGGCGACAAATAGAGTATGTGTGGTCTTTGACAGTAGTAGGAGGGTTGACCAGTGCCGAGGCACATCTTATGGCGATAGTTGGTTGGAGACTCGATTATCTGGACAACTAAATACCAAGGGCATATACTAAAGAAAGCATATGAGAAATAATTAAAGAATAAAGCTTACATGATACTTGAATTACATGATACTCGAATTACATGATACTTGAGCTTACTTGATTGTTGAACTACTTGATACATGAACTACTTGTTTCTTGAACTACTTGATACTTGAATTACTTGATATGTAAGCTTGAATCACTCGAATTTCTTGACATCTAATGCTTGATTCTTGACATGGAACTCTTGAAATGATAATTGCTTATGCTTGAACCTTGTATTGAATAACTTGCTACTTGGATTACTTGATATGTATTCTTGAAAAGACAAACATGTAAACTTGAACTAATATGTACTTGACTTAAATGGAAATGTGTATATTGCTTGAGTATGTTAATTGGCTTGAAATAAAGATTGAGCAAAGATTGAATTGAATTGCTTCCAACTTGGACTAAGCAACTTAGTTAAGTGATATATGTCTTATAAATTGGTTAGAACTAGATGCTACCTCACTAAGTACATATCTTGTACTTATCACTCTTGTTTTCATTCTTCCCAACCATAGGATAAAGGATTTGATCGTTGCTTGATCCTAAAGCCTAATTTCTTGAGCTCGAAGCAAGACACAAGCATAGCTAAAGTATGGACATACTTGTTTTGTACTCCCGTAGTTGGTGGCACTTAGTTGTATATAATGTCTAGTGCATGCATTTTTAACTCTTGAACTTGTATTTGTTTATGTCTTAAATGGGCCTATCATGTTATGAACTTAGTGGTTAATGTAAATTAAGTAATGATCTCTAAATCTATGAAATGGAAATGTATCTTGCTGCGTATATAAGTATTGTTATGTGTCTAATGAATGTTCAAAGTAATTTGACCTAGACTATTATGCCTATTCGAATGACTTGTATAATGTGATAATTACTTGTGTGATCATACCTTGTTGTAGTATTTTTATAAGATGGAATGGTAAATGCCGAATGGTAAGGATGGTATATGCTTGCTTGGAATCAAGGTATGTACTTTTGATTATGTTTAATAAGTTAAGTATGAAATGTCACATGTATCAAGCTAAAGAGAAAATAATGAAATGAAACATGTTTGCTTATTTAGGTTTCGAATGATGATGATTATATGATAATGTTAATTGAAATTTTTGGTAACCTATAATGTATGTAAATAAGATTGCTTATATGTTAAGTAATGCATGTTTGGTTACTTATTAGTTAAGTAACTCATCTAATAGGGATGAGTTAGCCTATCCTTGCCTTGTTCATGCTTTTAATGTACATTAGTAATGCTCCTGAACCGGTTTGCTGCCAACCCGGGGTAAGGGGTGTAACATTTTATTGGTATCAGAGCTTTTTACTCGGTTCTAGGACTAAACCGAGCTCCCTTGCATCATATAGGATACTTGTTCCACCTAAGAGACATGTATTGTATAGCTTGTGTCTTTGCTTAACTAAACCGAATTCCTAATTGTTCTATTTAAATGTAGAATGTATGAAACAAGGCTCGCTCGGGACGATGAAAGTCCCGTAGGCTCCTCAAATGAAGGAGATAGTGTGAGGATGGAGCAGAATCCTCCACAATAACGAGCTGACCCTAGAGCGCAAGCTCAACCTTGATTGTAAAGTTGAACTTAAAGTCTGAAATTGTAATACAAAGCCTTGTAGTTTCGAACCCTTTAGGGGGAATTACAAACATAAGCCTTATCTGTAGAAACTGTCCCATATTCATTCGAAATGTACCCTTTTTTGTTGATCTATATGTACTACCAACTTGCGATTTTAATCTAGTACAGGGGCTAGATTGGTTAAGCAAGCATGAAGCCTAGGTAGATTTCCTAAATAGGAGACTTTAACCCAGGAGTTTAGGGAAGGAATCAATTCTTCTAATTGACAAGAAACCGACCTCAATCTTTGCTACTATGGTCTTACAAGATGAACTTGAATTCAGTTTACCTAGTGTGCCTATTGTATCTAAATATCTCGATGTTTTTCCCGAGGAACTCCCTGGTCTCCCTCCAACCAGAGAAGTAGAGTTCGGGATCGATGTATAACCTGGAACAACTCTAGTGTCCATCACACCTTATCGAATGGCACCTATTGAATTGAAAGAACTCAAGAAGCAACTCCAAGAGCTACAAGACAATGGTTTCATTAGGCCTATGAGACTCGCTTAAACAAGCTTACTATCATGAATCGGGTGCTCTCCCAAGGATTGAAGATCTTTTCGTCTTGTTCGATGAAGAAAAGAAAGATACTACAAAACGAGGACTAAAAGATGTACCTAAGATAGCCTTGACTATAGACCATTTTGAATGCTCTTGTAATGCAATTTGGATTAACTTTGCATGGATCTCATGGATCTCATGAACCGTGTATTCAAGCCCTATCTTGACAAGTTCGTGGTCGTTTTTATTGATGACATTTTGGTGTATTCTCAGAATAAAGAAGAACATTCTGAACACCTTCGAATAATATTGCAAACTCTCTGAGAACGTCAATTGTTTGCAAAGTTCTCTAAGTGTGAATTTTGGCTATCGAAAGTGTCATTCCTTGGCCATGTCATTTCAGTAGAAGGGATTAAAGTAGATCCAAGGAAAATTCAATCTATCCTGGATTAGAGACCTCTTATGAGTGTTGGTGAGGTCAGAAACTTTCTCGGTTTAGCCGAGTATTATCGATGTTTTGTCAAGGGATTCTCATATATTTCTGCAAGTTTGACTAAGCTAACTCGCAAAGATACACCCTTTGTTTGGTCAGATAACCAACAACGAAGCTTCGATCAGCTTAAACAAGCCCTAACTCACGCTTCAGTTCTCATACAACCAGTATTAGGCAAGGGGTACACTGTTTACAGTGATGCATCTCATTTGGGAATAGGATGTGTCCTAATGCAAGATGGAAACATGGTAGCTTACGCTTCAAGGCAACTAAAACCACACGAGTCAAACTACCCTACTCACGATCTAGAATTGGCAGCTATCGTGTTTGCACTCAAAGTCTGGAGACATTACTTGTACGGGGAGAAATGTAAGTTGTTCACAGACCACAAGAGTCTCAAATACCTCCTAGCTCGAAAAGACTTGAACTTGAGGCAAAGGAGATGGCTAGAGTTACTTAATGATTACGATTTGTTTATCGACTACCATCCGGGGAAAGCAAACGTGGTTGTTGATGCCCTTAGTCGTAGACCATACTCGGGTAAACCCTTAAATCTAAATCCTAGAATAATTCATTCAAAGTGTTTGTTTCTTGACTTACAAGTAACCGTTCGAATTAGACTTTTCTTGACTTACAAGTAACTATTTAAAAATCTTCCTTAATGATCTTTTCCAATCGTTTATAGCTTCCTTGGCTATCAATGCTCATTTCCGTTTATCCAAAGGATGAAAATTCTTGTCTGAACTTCAAGTTCAATCTAGTCTAATCTCGAGAATCAAAGAACTCCAACAAATTGATCCAGATCTTCAGAAGATCATGTCCAAGCTAGACACTGAATTTAATTCTGACTTCTCCCTTAAGTCGAATGGACTCCTCTATTTCAAGGGTAGAGTATGTGTTCCTAACAACGAAGAACTAAGACACGAGATGTTACAAGAAGCTCACAAAAGCACTTTCTCAATTCACCCTGGATCAGTTAAGATGTACAAGGACCTAAAGCCACTATACTGGTGGCCAAGAATGAAATCAACTATCACAGACTTTGTTTCAAAGTGCTTAACTTGTCAGAGGGTCAAAGTCGAGCATCAAGTCCCTACTGGATTGCTCCAACCAATTGAATTCCCTCAGTGGAAATGGGATCGGATTATAATGGACTTCGTTACTTGTCTTCCTTCCACTCCAAGAAAGAATGATGTTGTGTGGGTGATTGTTGATAGATTCGCAGTCGACTCACTTCATCCCTGTTTGAATGAACATGAGCTTGGAAACCTTAGTCAAGCTATATATCCGTGAAGTGATTCGATTACAAGGTGTACCTATAGCTATAATCTCCGATCGAAACCCCAGATTTGCTTCTCGATTCTGGAAATCATTACAAAAAGCCCTTGGAACCAAAGTGCATTTGAGCACAGCCTTTCATCCTCAATCAGATGGTCAATCTGAAAGAATCATACAAGTACTTGAAGACATGCTACGTGCTTGTGTTATAGATTTCAGAAAGAAGAGGGAAAAATCTCTACCCCTAGTAGAGTTTGCTTACAACAATAGCTACCAGACATCTATCCAGATGGCTCCCTTCGAAGCTTTATACGGAAGGAAATGTAAAACTCCCTTGTGCTGGTCTGAATTGGGAGAAAACAAGGTATTGGGACCTCAATTGCTCAGAGAAACCGAGGAACAAGTTCAAATCATACATGATCGATTGAAGCAAGCCTTTGATAGACAAAAAACATATGTAGACTTGAAAATGAGAGACATCCAATACAATGTTGGAGACAAAGTCTTTCTGAAAGTGTCCCATTGGAAGAAAGTCTTTCGGTTTGGAAGAAAAGGGAAACTTAGTCCCCAATTCATTGGACCATTCGAAATCATTGAAAGGATAGGGCCAGTGGCCTATCGATTAGCTCTTCCTAGTGAATTTGACAAGATTCACAATATCTTTCACGTATCTATGCTCCAAAGATATCGATCTAGTCCATCCCATGTTCTAGAACCTGAAGAAGTAGAGTTAAATCCCGACCTATCATATGAAGAAGAGCCAATACGAATACTTGACAAAGAAGTTAGAAGACTCCGAAATAAGAATTTTCCCTTGGTGAAAGTGTTATGGAGGAGTCATAAAATGGAAGAGGCAACTTGGGAACCTGAGGCTACGATGAGAGATCAATATCCTCACTTGTTTAACTCAGGTAAATTCAAGGGCAAATTTATTTTAAGGGGAGAATTGTAATACCCTAAACCGGGCCTAGGAAAGTTACCACCATTTTAAGTTATTAACTAATTGAATTAGGTGTTAGTCAAATTGAAAAAATTGGAAATTAATTGAGAAACAACATTAGCTAACATAATTAAAGGATTAAAATGTTATAGCCAACAAGTTAGAGAACCAAATTAAGATGACCAAATTGAAACAAGAATAAACAACAAACTTGCATGTGTAATTAGACCATTTAAAGGTAGTGGAATACATGTGGCAAAGGATATACCATTTTCTTCCTTGTTGGCCGGCTATTGTGAAGAAAAGAAAGAGAAAATCAAAATTGAATCATCTTCTTCATCCTTCAACCTTCATAGCCTATTCTTGAGAGAGATTAGTGAGAGAGAGTTGTTTGTTGATCAAATTAGCGTGATAGGAAGGTATAATACTTTATTTTTCATTTGAATTTCATGTTTAAATATTAAATTTTGATGTTGTTGTTGCCCAATTTGATTAGGATGGAAGATATGTATGTTATTGTGATGATAGTTCTAAGATTCTTTAAAATTTTGAATGTTGTGGTCAAATTGCTGAGAAATAAATATATATGTTTCTGGAAACTTGATTGTACATGCTGGAAATTTTCTGGAAATTTAGGTACTAAATTGGTATGATTTGAATGTATCATGCATGAAACTGTTTTAATCACATTACTAGTGAAGATTGTGTAAACATGATTGATTTTATAAAATGCCCTATTATGATCACATAGATAACTGAATTAAACTGACCTAGACATGTAAGAACATGAAAATAAGTTGAATTAACATGTTAGAAGTATCATCCAAGTGATTAAAGATGCTAAAAATCAAGCCTAGTGAAATCTGCCCAGAAAACTTTATTCTGGATAGTAGCTTTGAAAAATCACCATAAATTATATAAAGGGAATTTAAGGCTAGAAATTTTATGAACAATGACTTAACATTTCTAAAATAATTAGGAGAAAACGGAATTGAATTCTAGATTGTAGAATGAATTGTAGAAATGAAAAACTAAGGACAGTGCAAACTGTCCAGTGGTGTAAATTGCCCAGTCTTTAAACAAAAAACTGTATTAATTGGAAAAGAATTAAAATGCAAGGCTTATATGGTTAGAAAGATAATTAAGTTAGCTTTCCAACGGTGAAAACCATTTGAAATTTCGATTACGGAATGAAAGATATGCATATTTTAAAAGTGACGCACAAGCTGCCAGGCAACAGCCTTGATTGTTTTGAAATGAATGAATTATGAGTATTGTTGCCTTGTTTTGAAGAAATGAATGTATTTGTATTGAACTTGATTTACTTGTATGAAATGTTAGAGCGAGAAGAGAACATTGGAGAAGGGTCTAAGGAGGAGCATTCTAAAGCTAGAAACAAGGGGATTTGGATCTAAGATTAGCCAAGCTTGGAGTATTGTGAGTGTAGTTTACAATAGGGTTAGGACTTAGGTCCTAACCAAATGTGCATGAGTATCTTCTTTCCATTGATATGCCATGTTAATGATCTCAATTTTAACTTGAATATGAATAAAAGGGAAGAATGGACTAATCTAAAATTGTGAATAAGTAATAGCATGCAAAATTGAGAAATTAATTAGAAAGAAAAGTGAAAACAACTTATGCTTCCACGCCTTGGATATGACTTGTTATAATGCTTGCTTGATAATGCTCTTTGATCCAAATGCTTGAACCTTCATGCCTTGATTGTGATCATTTCGAATGAGTGATTAAATGTACTTTTATGAATTAATTACTTGTTAACATGATATAAATCATTAACTTAAGATCTTGCTTGACGCCTAAGAAATGGCATGTGTTAATTGCTTTCTTGAATAACAAGATTAAATTGCAAAGTGTAGAGCTAAGGTTCAATTGGCCTAAGGGCTGTGCATATGAACATGATCTTGCAAAGTATCACTTGAATTGATCCTTGAATAAGATATTGCTTGACATAAACATGTAATACTTGAATAAGTGATTCATAATTGAACAAAGCCTTGGTTGTTAGTGGTCATAGGTAGAAGAGCATGCCTTAGAGTCTAGAGCTCATTGTGTCAGGGTGGACTACGATCCAGGGCTAAGGCCCGTAATTTGTGACAGACAGAGGATATGTATGTGTGGTCTTTGGCGACAGTAGGAAGGTTGACCAGTGCTACGGCACATCTTGTGGCGACAGTTGGTTGGAGACTCGATTACCTGGACAACTAAATACCAAGGGCATAAACTAAAGAAAGCATATGAGAAATAATTAAAGAATAAAGCTTACATGATACTTGAATTACATGATACTCGAATTACATGATACTTGAGATTACTTGATCCTTGAACTACTTGATACATGAACTACTTGATTCTTGAACTACTTGATACTTGAATTACTTGATATGTAAGCTTGAATTACTCAAATTTCTTGACATGTAATGCTTGATTCTTGACATGGAACTCTTGCAATGATAATTGCTTATGCTTGAACCTTGTATTGAATAACTTGCTACTTGGATTACTTGATATGTATTCTTTAAAAGACAAACATTAAAACTTTAACTAATACGTACTTGACTTGAATGGAAATATGTATATTGCTTAAGTATGTTAATTGGCTTGAAATAAAGATTGAGCAAAGCTTGAATTGAATTGCTTCCAACTTGGACTAAGCAAATTAGTTAAGTGATATATGTCTTATAAATTGGTTAGAACTAGATGCTACCTCACTAAGTACATATCTTGTACTTATCACTCTTGTTTTCATTCTTCCCAACCATAGGATAAAGGATTTGATCGTTGCTTGATCCTAAAGCCTAATTTCTTGAGCTCGAAGCAAGACACAAGCATAGCTAAAGTATGGACATACTTGTTTTGTACTCCCCTAGTTGGTGGCACTTAGTTGTATACAATGTCTAGTGCATGCATTTTGAACTCTTCAACTTGTATATGTATATATGTCTTAAATGGGCCTATCATGTTATGAACTTAGTGGTTAATGTAAATTAAGTAATGATCTCTAAATCTATGAAATGGAAATATATCTTGCTGCGCATATAAGTATTGTTATGTGTCTAATGAATGTTCAAAGTAATTTGACCTAGACTATTATGCCTATTCGAATGACTTGTATAATGTGATAATTACTTGTGTGATCATACCTTGTTGTATTATTTTTATAAGATGGAATGGTAAATGCCGAATGGTAAGGATGGCATATGCTTGCTTGGAATCAATGTATGTACTTTTGATCATGTTTAATAAGTTAAGTATGTAATGTCACATGTATCAAGCTAAAGAGAAAAGAATGAAATGAAACATGTTTGCTTATTTAGGTTTCAAATGATGATGATTGTATGATAATGTTAATTGAATTTTTTGGTAACCTATAATGTATGTAAATAAAATTGCTTACATGTTAAGTAATGTATGTTTGGTTACTTATTAGTTAAGTAACTCATCTAATAGGGATGAGTTAGCCTATCCTTGCCTTGTTCATGCTTGTAATGTACATTAGTAACGCTCCCAAACCGGTTTGCTGCCGACTCGGGGTAGGGGTGTTACAATTTTTATTTGTATACAAAGATTTAACCCATTTAGGCTTAAATTCCCAACCAGCCGGTGTAAGCATTCAATCTCACTCTCTCACTATGGAGCCTCGGCTACATGAAGAAGAAAAGAAATGATAATGGGTGGTTACATCTCCAAGACGTGACCTCCTCCCCACTTGTCTCCTTCTAGCCTTGACATATGTTCATGTCCTCCATTTATATTTTGTTTAGCATGCAAATCTTCATCTTAACATACATTCGATTAAGTCCCTTCCATAATGGTCATCCATTTTAGCCTTACTTCAATTTGGTCCTAAAATGCTTATTTAGTTTAGTAAATTATAATTCTATAGCAATTTACTTGGATCCAATGTAACATATTCCTAGGTCAAAGTTTAGAATATCACAGCTATCCACTTTCTTCTTTCTTTTATTTTAGTCCAACTCAACCTCTTTGTTTAATCTAAAGATGCTTTTAATTTAAGTGAATTACAATCAAATTAGTAGCATACTTCTAGGACAGATGTTGGGGTATTACATTAACCTCAATTTTAGAACTTTTTACTTGGTTCAAATTCCAATGAGTCCAATGTAAAGCCCATTTAGACATGCACGCCTTAAACCCCAACAAAACGTCCGAAAAATAAGATTAAATCAAATTTTATAACTTAAAATATTTTGTTATGGGCTTTTAAAGAAGATTATACTGCTTAACCTCAATTTTAGAACTTTTTACTTTGTTTAAATTCCAACGGGTCATAAAGTCCATTTAGACATACACGCCTTAAACCCCATCAAAACACCCAAAAATAAGATTAAATCACATTTTATGACTTAAAATATTTAGTTATAGGCTTTTTAACATGATTATATAGCTTAACCTTAGTTTCAGAAATTTTTATTTGTTAAAATTACAACGAGTCCAATGTAAAGACCATTTCGACATGCACGCCTTAAACCCCCCAAAAAAATGGTTGAAAATAAGATTAAATCACATTTTATGACTTAAAATATTTAGTTATGGGATTTTGAATATGATTATATATCTTAACCTCATTTTTAGAAATTTTTACACGGTTAAAATTCCAACGGGTCTAGTGTAAAGCCCATTTAAACATACACGCCTTAAACCCAACAAAACGACCATAAAATAAGATTAAATCAAATTTTATGAGTGAAAATATTTGATTATGGGCTATGGAATATAATTATATAGCTTAACAGCATTTTCAAGAATTTTTACTCGGTTAAAATTCCAACGGGTCCACTATAAGCCCATTTAGACATGCACGCCTTAAACCCAACAAAACCGCCACAAAACAAGATTAAATCAAATTTTATGATTTAAAATATTTGATTATGGTATTTTGAATATGATTATGTATCTTAACCTCAGTTTGAAAAATGTTTACTCCTTTAAAATTCCAACGGGTCCACTGTGAAGCCTATTTAGACATGGACGCTTTAAACCCAACAAAACGGCCACAAAATGAGACTAAATCAAATTTCATGAATTAGAATATTTGATTATGGAATTTTGAATATGATTATATAGCTTAACCTCAGTTTCAAAACTTTTTACTCGGTTAAAATTCGAAAGGGTCCACTGTAAAGCCCATTTAGACATGCGCGCCTTAAACCCCAACAAAACGGCCAAAAAATATGATTAAATCAAATTTTATGACGTAAAATATTTATTTATTGGCTTTTAAAAATTATTTTATACTTAACATTATTTTTAGAAATTTGTACTTGGTTAACATTCCAACGAGTCCATTGTAAAGCCCATTTAGACATGCACGCCTTAAACCACAACTAAATGTCCAAAATAAGATTAAATCAAATTTTATAACTTAATATATTTAGTTATGGGCTTTTGAATATCATTATAAAGCTTAAACTCATTTTCATAAAATTTTGCTCGGTTAAAACTCCAACGGGTCCACTATAAAGCCCATTTAGGCATGCAGGCCTTAAACCCCAACAAAACGGCTGAAAAATAAGATTAATCAAATTTTACGACTTCAAATATTTAGTTATGGGCTTTTGAACACGCTTATACAGCTTAACCTCAATTTTTTTAACTTTTTACTCGGTTAAAATTCCAATGGGTCCACTATAAAGCCCATTTAGACTTGCACACCTTAAATCCCAACAAAACACCCAAAAATAAGATTAAATCACATTTTAAGACTTAAAATATTTATTTATGGGCTTTTGAATATGATTATATAGATTAACCTCAATTTCAAAACTTTTTACTTGGTTAAAATTCCAACGAGTCCACTGTAAACCCCGTTTAGACATAAACGCCTTAAACCGCAACAAAACGACCAAAAATACGATTAAATAACATTTTATGACTTAAAATATTTATTTATGCGCTTTTGAACATGAATATATAGCTTAACTTGATTTTTAAAAAAATTTACTCGGTTAAAATTCCAACTAGTCCTCTGTAAGTCCATTTAGACATGCACTCCTTAAACCCAACAAAGCGGCCACAAAATAAGATTAAATCAAATTTTATGAGTTAAAATATTTGATTATAGGATTTTGAATATGATTGTATAGCTTAACCTCATTTTCAAAACGTTTTACTCTGTTAAAATTCCAAAGGGTCCACTGTAAAGCCCATTTAGACATGCACGCCTAAAACCCCAACAAAACGGCCAAAAAATAAGATTAATCAAATTTTATGACTTCAAATATTTATTTATGGGCTTTTCAACATGATTATATAGCTTAACCTCAATTTTATAACTTTTTACTCGGTTAAAATTCCAACGGGTCTACTGTAAAGCCCATTTAGACATGCACGACAAAACATCCAAAAAAGAAATAAATCACATTTTATGACTTAAAATATTTATTTATGGGCTTTTGAATATGATTATATAGCTTAACCTCAATTTCAAAACTTTTTACTCGGTTAAATTCTAACGAGTCCACTATAAACCCCATTTAGACATATACGCCTTAAACCTCAACAAAACGCCAAAAAATAAGATTAAATCACATTTTATGAATTAAAATATTTAGTTATGGGCTTTTGAACATGATTATGTATCTTAACCTGATTTTCAAAAAAATTTACGCGGTTAAAATTCCAACGGGTCCACTGTAAAGTCCATTTAGACATGCACGCCTTAAACCCAACAAAACGGCCACAAAATAAGATTAAATCAAATTTTATGAGTTAGAATATTTGATTATGGGCTTTTGAATATGATTATATAACTTACCCTCATTTTCAAAACTTTTTACTCGGTTAAAATTCCATCGGGTCCACTGTGAAGCCCATTAAGACATGCATGCCTTAAACCCAATAAAATGACCACAAAATAAGATTAAATCATATTTTATGAATAAAAATATTTAGTTATGGGCTTTTGAACAAGATTATATTGCTTAACCTCAATTTTAGAACTTTTTACTCGGCTAAAATTCCAACGATTCTATTGTAAAGCCCATTTAGACATGTGCGCCTTAAATCGCAACAAAATGCCCAAAAATAAGATTAAATCAAATTTTATGGCTTAAAATATTTAGTTATGGGATTTTGAACATGATTATATAGCTTAACCTCATTTTTATAAATTTCTACTCGGTTAAAATTCCAACGGGTCCACAGTAAAGTCCATTTAGACATGCACGCCTTAAACCCAACAAAAAGGCCACAAAATAAGATTAAATCAAATTTTATGAGTTAAATTATTTGATTATGGGATTTTGAATATGATTATATAGCTTAACCTCAATTTCAAAACTTTTTACTCGGTTAAAATTCCAACGGGTCCACTGTGAAGCCTATTTTGATATGCACGCCATAAACCCAACAAAACGGCTACAAAATAAGATTAAATCAAATTTTATGAGTTGAAATATTTGATTAAGGGCTTTTGAATATGATTATATAGCTTAATCTCAATTTCAAAACTTTTTACTCAGTTAAAATTCCAAAGGGTCCACTGTTTAGACATGCACGCGTTAAACCCCAACAAAACGGCCAAAAAATAGGATTAAATAAAATTTTATGACTTAAGAATATTTAGTTATGGGCTTTTGAACATGATTATACACATTTGCCCTGTTTCTTACAATTCTTTGGAATTTATGGAATCGTCAAAATGATTGGGTTCAGAATAATCATCTACAGCCATCTTGGCTCGTAGTGTTCAACTCTCAAGGCCTTATCCGAGACTACGCTGCTGCCATGACGACATGCCCCAACATCCCTGATGAAAAACGACCAGCCACGCCCGAACTCCACTGACAAATGACCTGGTGTTAGCAAACTCACGTTGGCGCCCCCCGTATACAAATCAATACCGATGGCGCCTTCCTTCTAGCATCTAAAGATGCAGCCATTAGAGTTATTGCGAGGGATGATAAAGGTACTGTCCTTGGCAGATTAGCTCAACATTCAGTTGGTTGCCTCAATGCAACTTTGGCTGAGCTTTAAGCAGTTATAGTCGGCATTCAGTTTGGTCGTGAAAGAGGTTGGTCTAATGTTGTCATGGAAACCGACTCCACCATTGTGGCTAATAAATTGAATTTGCAAGGAGTTGATTTGTCAATGCTAGGGCCTCATTTTGAGAATGCTCGCCTTCAGGTAGCTAGTTCTAAGGGTTTTTGTGTTCAGTTTGTACTTAGGGTGGTTAATTTTGTTGCCCATATGCTTGCCTCTAAGGCCATGCAGTCCTTGTCGTTTATCTTTTTTGATTCGGTTTAGCCAGATTTCATACACTTTACTGTAAGAAGCGAGATTCTATCTCATTCATTATAATGAATTATGGGTACACTTTTCCCCTTAGGTGGTATCTATCGGTCCTAGGCCGATGGTGACTTTAGTGGGGTTTTTAACAAGGCCCACGCTTTTCTTCAAAAAAAATTCCAACGAGTCCACTATAAAGCCCATTTAAACATTCACGCCTTAAACCCCAACAAAACACCCAAAATAAGATTAAATCACATTTTATGACTGAAAAATATTTATTATGGGCTTTTGAACATGATTATATAGCTTAACCTCATTTTTAGAAATTTTTACTCGGTTAAAATTCCAACGAATCTCTGTAAAGCCCATTTAGACAAGCACGCCTTAAACCCATCAAAACCGCCACAAAATAAGATTAAATAAAATTTTATGAGTTAAAATATTTGATTATGGGATTTTGAATATAATTATATATCTTAACCTTAATTCCAAAACTTTTTACTCGGTTAAAATTCCAACGGGTCCACTGTGAAGCCCATTGAGACATGTACGCCTTAAATCCCAACAAAACAGCCAAAAAATAATATCAAATCAAATTTTATGACTTGAAATATTAGTTATGGGATTTTGAACAGGATTATACAGCTTAACCTCAATTTTATAAATTTTTTACTCGGTTATAATTCCAACGAGTCCACTGTAAAGCCCATTTAGACATGCACACCATAAACCCCAACAAAACACCCAAAAAATGAGATTAAATCACATTTTATGACTTAAAATATTTATTTATGGGCTTTTGAACATGATTATATAACTTAACCTCAATTTTAGAAATTTATACTCAATTAAAATTCCAACAGGTCCACTCTAAAGCTCATTTAGACATGCACGCCTTAAACACAACAAAATGACCACAAAATAAGATTGAATCAAATTTATGAGTTAAAATATTTAATCATGGACTTTTGAATATAATTATATAGCTTAACCTCAATTTCAAAACTTTTTACTCGGTTAAAATTCCAACGGGTCCACTATAAAGCCCATTTAGACATGCACGCCTTAAACCCAACAAAATGGCCACAAAATAAGATTAAATCAAATTTTATGAGTTAAAATATTTGATTATGGGCTTTTGAATATGATTATATAGCTTAACCTCAATTTCAAAACTTTTTACTCTTTTAAAATTCCAACGGGTCCACTGTAAAGCCCATTTAAATATGCACGTCTTAAACCCCAACAAAATGCCTGAAAAATAAGATTAAATCAAATTTTATGACTTAAGATATTTAGTTATGGGCTTTTGAACATGATTATACAGCTTAACCACAATTTTAGAACTTTTTACTCGGCTAAAAGTCCAACGAGTCTACTGTAAAGCCCATTTAGACATGCACGCCTTAAAACCCAACAAAACGGCCGAAAAATAAGATTAAATCAAATTTTATGACTTAAAATATTTATTTGTGGGCTTTTGAATATGATTATATAGCTTACCCTCAATTTCAAAACTTTTTACTCGGTTAAAACTCCAACGGGTCTACTGTAAAGCCCATTTAGACATGAACACCTTAAATCCAACAAAACAGCCACAAAATAAGATTAAATCAATTTTATGAGTTAAAATATTTGATTATGGATTTTTTAATGTAATTATATAGCTTAACCTCAATTTTAAAACTTTTTACTTGGTTAAAATTCCAATGGGTCCACTATAAAGCCCATTTAGACATGCACACCTTAAACCGGACAAAACGGCCACAAAATAAGTTAAATCAAATTTTATGACTTAAAATATTTAGTTATGGGCTTTTGAATAAGATTATACAGCTTGACCTCAATTTTAAAACTTTTTACTCAGTTAAATGAAATTTTAAGACTTAAAATATTTAGTTATAGGCTTTTGAACATGATTATATAGCTTAACTATTGAGCTCGATGAATCAATCAAAAAATGTCGCGAAGTGGTAGAGAAGTTGTTGTTGGCTATTTTTGTGGGAAGCAAAAAGATAGAAAAATGAACACAAGAATTTGGAGTGGTTGGCTTTCTAACAAAAGCCTACATCCGCTACCTTAGTTTCCCAACTAAGGATTTCCCATATCCACTAAGAATTTCTTCCCCTTTTAACAGGCTTAGGAGGCAACCTTTACAACTTAGACTCAATTACCATGCCTAGCATCCAAAGCTTACAACCCAAGCTTTGCGAATCCCCTATAACAAGAGAAAACAAAGCAAACAATAAATCCCTCTGCAAGGTATGTGTTTGCACTCTTGCTCTCACCCAAAATCCTAGAGCATACACTGACAATTTGGCTCACAAGTGTTTGTCTATACAAAGAATGAGAATTAAATCCCTAAGACACTTTTTTCAATCATAATAGATGTTCTCAATAAGATCATTAGTTGTTGCTGGTGGTTCAAGGGTCCTAATATACTTCCAAAATGATTTCATAGTTGGAGACCGTTGGGATTGGATTGGAGACATTGGGGACACATTTCCATGCTTAATTTCCACTCCTGGTCTGTTGGTATCAATACGCGGGTTACCCGTAGCAGTACGCCTATATTTGGAAATAATAGTTGGGCGTGCTCTAGGCTTCGCGTATCGATACACCTTAAGGTCGTATCGGTACGCCACATTTCATATCGGTATGGGGGTTCGATACGGAGGATCGGTACGCTGCAAGGAACTACCCGTTGTGAGTTTTGAACTAGCCATTGGGCGTTTGAAAAACTAGGGATCGGTACGCATACTAGCGTATCTGTACAACCCTCACCGTATCGGCACGCCTAAGCCTGTATCGGTACGAGTTTTCGGTTCTAGAAAAATATTGTAGCTAAAACCCTAAAGTGTATCGATACAGGGTGTATCCGTATCGGTACGATCATGTTGAAAGCTTGAGTTTGGCTACTTTAAAACATTTTAAATCCTTCCAAAACCTTTTGAAAATACCTCAAACTTATTTTCAAGTTGTTTGGACTTAAAATCATTTTTGAAATCTTTTCAATTTAGTCCAAAACAAATTTTCAATTATTATATAAAAAATATCCTAACAATCTCCCCTTTTTGATATAATAAAACCAACATGAAAAATTGAGTTTTGGATTCTCCCCCTTAGTAAAAATAAATTTTGAATAAGAGTTTTAAAACATAAATATAGTTAAAGCTCCCCCTTATTCACTTGAAATTTTAATTTTTCAAAACATTCTCCCTCTTTTTGTTATATCAAAAATGGTTCAAACCAAAGTTTGAAAACTTTTAAGTCCATAACAATAGAGAGTTTGAAAATTTACAAAATTAAGTTTTGTTTAAAAATAGGTTCCCCCCTTCTTAAAGCATCAAAGAATTTGTTAGTCTAACAATGGTTCAAACCAAAGTTTGAAAACTTTTAAGTCCATAACAATGAAGAGTTTAAAAATTTACAAAATTAAGTTTTGTTTAAAAATAGGCTCCCCCTTTCTTAAAACATCAAAGAATTTGTTAGTCAAACAAATATATGATAAGCTAGTTGAATTAAAATAGATAAATCAAATTAAAACAAATAAAATTCAACTAATTTTACCACTTGAACCAAAGGTAGGATGTGAAGCCTTCCTTCTTCAAGTGATCTTCCTTGTGTGTATAGAGCTCCCCTTTAATTTTATCACTTGTTGATCAATGCTCCATCACACCTAAAAACAATCAAGTAATTTTTGGTATCCAAATTGCTTTGGATCCATAGGCATTAGTAGCACATAATTTAGTCCCCTTAGGAACCCATTTTTCAATTTCATCATTTTTATTTGAAATAATTAGTCCTTCTGAAACTCAAATACTTCTAAAACATTTACCATTCAAAAATCTAGGGGCACTAGATTGTCTTCGATAAAAATTTGATTTTCCATAATTATTTTTCTTTCTAACTCTTTGGAAATCAAATCTTTTTCTTTCTTAAAATCATTCACTCCTTTTTATGACATTTTTCAAAATTTTGAAGAAAATTTTGTAAGTTTAAAACTTTAAGCTCAAAATCCTTGACTTTTGCTTCAATTTCCAAATTGGTTTTCGAAAGCAAATCATTTTCGATTTTCAATTTTGAAATTAACTTTTTATTTTTCAAAAATGAAGCCTTAAATTCAAAAAACAATTCATCGTAGGCTTCTTGTAACTCATCAAATGTATAAGAATTAGATGAATTAGAAGTTACCTCACCCTCTTGGAGGGCCATAAAGCATAGGTGGGCTACCTCATCTTCATCGGTGGAGTCTTCATCACTCCATGTTGCCACATATGCTTTCTTTGAAGATGATCCCTTTTTGTTGTAACGAGGGCAATCAGATTTGGTGTGCCTCGTCTTCTTGCATTCGGAGCACTTGGGGGGATCCTTCATCTTCTTCTTCGATTCATGCTTAGATTCTTCTATTTCGCTTTTCATGAATCGAGCAAACTTCTTGAAGAGATAGGTCATCTCTTCATCCTCACTTGAATCTTCTTGATGGCTTGTGGAGGATTGAAGAGCAATGATGTTTACATCAACTCCTTGCTCTTTGATCTTCTTCTCCTTCTCCGTTATCAAGGGTTGAGACATCAATTCATGGGTAAGAAGAGACCCAATTAGCTCATCAAGCTTGAGCTCCTTTAAGTTCTTGGCTTCAACGATAGCTATCTTCTTACTCTCCGATAATTAGGGAAGTGAGTAAATCAACTTTCGAACGAGTTTGTCTTTGGAAATCTCCTCTCCAAGACCTTTGAGTTCATTGACGAATGTGGAGAAATGGTCAAACATACTCTTGATGTCTTCTTCCAGGTTCATCTTGAAAATTTTTGTGGTTGAGGTTGAGTAGACCAATCTTTGTCTCCTCTACCTCATTTGTACCTTCATGGATCACTTCAAGCTTGTCCCAAACCTCCTTGGCACTTTCACAAGAAGAAACCTTTGCATACTCTTCCGAGCTTAATGCACAAAATAGAATGTGCAAGGCCTTGCAATTAAGCTCCATTTTCTTGTGATCATACGCACTCCATTTTTCCTTGCTTCATTGTGGCACGAACTGTCCATCGAGAATGATATCCCAAAGACGATAGTTTTTGCCTCTCATGAAAAATATCATCCTATTCTTCCAATAGGCATAATGTTCACCGTTAAAGAATGGTGGCTTGTCAATGAATTGCGCCATTGAAACCAGTTGATAGAAAGTTGGTCGAGCTAGCTGGGATCGCCTCAATAGGATGTTAATCCTTCTCGATTGATCATTGCTTTGATACCAATTGTTGAGCTTGATGAATCAACTGAAAAATGTCGCCAAGTGGTGGAGAAGTTGTTATTGGGTGATTTTTGTGGGAGGCAAAAAAATAGAAAATGAACTCAAGAATTTAGAGTGGTTCGGCTTTCTAACCAAAGCCTACATTCACTACCTGAGCTTCCCAACTAAGGATTTCGTAAATCCACTAAGAATTCTTCCCATTTTAATAGGCTTAGGAGGTAACCTTTACAACCTAGACTCAATTACCAAGCCTAGCATCCAAAGCTTGCAACCCAAGCTTTGGGAATCCTCTCTAACAAGAGAAAACAAAGCAAACAATAAATCCCTATACAAGGTATGTGTATGCACTCTTGCTCTCACCCAAAATCCTAGAACACTTGAGCATACATTGACAATTTGGCTCACAAGTGTTTGCATGTACAAAGAATGAGAATTAAAGCCCTAAGTCACTTCTGGGTCTGCTGGTATCAATACGTGGGTTACCCGTATCGGTACTCCTATATTTTGAAATAGCCATTGGGCGCACTCCAGGCTTCACATATCGATACGCCTTAAGTCCATATCAGTATGGTGGATCGTTACGTCACATTTTGTACTGGTACGGGGGTTTGATATGGAGGATTGGTACGCTACAAGGAACTAGCCCTTGGGGGCTTTGAAATAGCCGTTCCGGGTTTGAAAAACCAGGGGTCGGTACATGTACTAGCATATCGGTATGACACTCACCGTATCGGTATGCCAAAGCCTATACAGGTATGGATTTTCGGTTCTAGAAAAACAATGTTGTTGAAAACCTAAAGTGTATCGATAAGAGGTGTATCTGTATCGGTACGATCGTGCTAAAAATTTGAGTTTGGCTACTTTAAAACATTTTAAAACTTTCCAAAACCTTTTGAAAATACCTCAAACTTATTTTCAAGTTGACCTCAACTTTAGAACTTTTTACTCGGTTAAAATTCCAACGAGTCCAGTGTAAAGCCATTTAGACATGCACACCTTAAACTCCAACAAAATGCCCCAAAATAAGATTAAATCATATTTTATGAGTTAATATAATTAGTTATGGGCTTTTGAACATGATTAAATAGCTTACCCTCTTTTTCAAAACTTTTTACTCGGTTAAAATTCTAACGGGTCAACTGTAAAGCCCATTTAGGCATACACCCCTTAAACCCCCAACAAAACGGTAGAAAAATAATATTAAATCAAATTTTATGACTTAAAATATTTATTCATGGGATTTTGAACAAGATTATACAGCTTAATCGCAAATCTAGAACTTTTTACTCGGTTAAAATTCCATGAGTCCACTGTAAAGTCCATTTAGACATGCACGCCTTAAACCTCAACAAAACGCCCAAAAATAAGATTAAATCATATTTTATGACTTGAGATATTTAGTTATGGGATTTTGAACATAATTATATACCATAACCTCATTTTCAAAAAATTTTACTCGGTTTAAATTCCAACGTGTCCACTATAAAGCCCATTTACGTATGCACTCCTTAAACCCAATAAAACGGCCACAAAATAGGATTAAATCAAATTTTATGAGTTAAAATATTTGATTATGGTCTTTTGAATATGATTATATAGCTTAACCTCAATTTCAGAACTTTTTACTTGGTTAAAATTCCAACGGGCCCACTGTAAAGCTCATTTAGACATGCAAGCCTTAAACCCCAACAAAACGACCGAAAAATAAGATTAAATAAAATTTTATGAATTATTTAGTTACGGACTTTTTGATCAAGATTATACAGATTAACCTCAATTTTAGAACTTTTTACTCGTTTAAAATTCCAACGAGTCCACTGTAAAGCCCATTTAGACATGCACGCCTTAAACCCCGACAAAATGGATAAAAATAAGATTAAATCACATTTTAAGACTTAAGATATTTAGTTATGGGCTTTTGAACATGATTATATAGCTTAACCTCATTTTCGGAATTTTGTACTTGGTTAAAATTCCAACGGGGCCACTGTAAAGCCCATTTAAACATGCATGCCTTAAACCTGCAAAACAACCCCAAAATAAGATTAAGTCAAATTTTATGAGTTAAAGTATTTTATTATGGGCTATGGAATATAAATACATAGCTTAACATCATTTTCAGAAATTTTTACTCGGTTAAAATTCCAACGGGTCAACTATAAGCCCATTTTGACATGCAAGCCTAAACCCCGCAAAACGACCACAAAATAAGATTAAATCAAATTTTACGAGTTAAAATATATTATTTTGGGATTTTGAATATGATTATACATCTTAACCTCAATTTCAAAACTTTTTACTCGTTAAAATTCCAACGGGGTCCACTGTGAAGCCCATTTAGACATGCACGCCTTAAACCCCGACAAAATGCCCAAAAATAAGATTAAATCACATTTTAAGACTAAAGATATTTAGTTATGGGATTTTGAACATTATTATATAACTTAACCTCATTTTCAGAAATTTTTGCTCGGTTAAAATTCCAATGAGGCCACTATAAAGCCCATTTAAACATGCACGCCATAAACTAGCAAAACGGCCATAAAATAAGATTAAATAATTTTATGAGTGAAAATATTTGATTATGGGCTATGGAATATAAATACATAGCTTAACATTTTGACATGCACGCCTTAAACCCTGCGAAATGGCCACAAAATAAGATTAAATAAAATTTTATAAGTTAAAATATACTATTATGTGCTTTTGAATATGATTATATATCATAACCTCAATTTCAAAACTTTTTACTCGGTTAAAATTCCAACGGGTCGATTGAGAAGCCCATTTAGACATGCACGCCTTAAACCCAACAAAACAACTGAAAAATAAGATTAAATAAATTTAATGACTTAAAATATTTAGTTATGGGATTTTGAACAAGATTATAAAGCTTAACCTCAATTTTAGAACTTTTTACTACGTTAAAATTCTATCGAGTCCACTATAAAGCCCATTTAGTCATGCACGACTTAAACCGCAACAAAACGCCCAAAAATAAGATTCAATCACATTTTATAACTTAAAATATTTAGTCATGGGATTTTGAACATGATTATATAGCTTAAACTCTTTTTAAAAACTTTTAATCGGTTAAATTCCAACGGGTCTACTGTAAAGCCCATTTAGACATGTACGCCTTAAACGCAACAAAACTGGCACAAGATAAGATTAAATCAAATTTTATGAGTTAAAATATGTGATTATGAGCGTTTGAATATGATTATATAGCTTAAACTAATTTCAAAACCTTTTACTCGGTTAAAATTCCACGGGTCCACTATAAAGCCCATTTAGACATGTACGTGTTAAACCCCAACAAAATGGCCGCAAAATAAGATTAAATCTAATTTTATGAGTTAAAATATGTGATTATGGGCTTTTGAATATAATTATATATCTTAAACTCAATTTAAAAACTTTTTACTTTGTTAAAATTCCAACGGGTCCACTGTAAAGCCTATTAGACATGCACGCCTTAAACCCCAAAAAACGGCAAAAAAATAAGATTAAATCAGATTTTATGATTTAAAATATTTATTTATGGGATTTTGAACATGATTATATAGCTTAACATAAATTTTAAAACTTTTTACTCAATTAAAATTCCAACGTGTCCACTGTAAAGCCCATTTATACATGCACGCCTTAATCCCAACAAAACAGACACAAAATAAGGTTAAATCAAATTTTATGAGTTAAATGTTTGATTTTGGGCTTTTGAATATGATTATATTGCTTAACCTCAATTTCAAAACTTTTTACTCGGTTAAAATTCCAAAGGGTCCATTGTAAAGCCCATTTAGACATGCACGCCTTAAACCCCAACAAAATGGCTGCAAAATAAGATTAAATCAAATTTTATGAGTTAAAATATGTGATTATGGGCTTTTGAATATAATTATAAATCTTAACCTCAATTTCAAAACTTCTTACTCGATTAAAATTCTAACGGGTCAACTGTGAAGCCCATTTAGACATGCACGCTTTAAACCCCAAAAATACGTCCGAAAAACAAGATTAAATTAGATTTTATGACTTAACATATTTATTTATGGGCTTTTTAACATGATTATATAGCTTAACCTTATTTTCAGAAATTTTTACTCGGTTAAAATTCCAATGGGTCCACTATAAAGCCCATTTAGACATGCAAGCCTTAAACCCTAATAAAACGCCCAAAAATAAGATTAAATTATATTTTATGACTTAATATAATTATTTATGGGCTTTTGAATATGATTATATAGCTTAACCCAATTTTATAACTTTTTACTTGGTTAAAATTCCAACGAGTCCACTATAAAGACTATTTAAACATGCACGCCTTAAACCCAAACAAAATGCCCAAAAATAAGATTAAATCACATTTTCTAACATAAGATACTTAGTTGTGGGATTTTGAACATGATTATATAGCTTAACAAAAAATTTAGAAATTTTTACTCGGTTAAAATTCCAACGGGTCACTATAATGCCCATTTAAACATGCAAACCTTAAACTAGCAAAACGGCCACAAAATAAGATTAAATAAAATTTTATCTGTTAAAATATTTGATTATGGGCTATGGAATACAATTACATAGCTTAACATCATTTTCATAAATTTTACGAGTTAAAATTCCAATGGATCAACTATAAGCCCATTTTGACATGCACGCCTTAAACCAAGCAAAACGGCTACAAAATAAGATTAAATAAAATTTTATGAGTTAAAATATGTTATTATGGGCTTTTGAATATGATTATATATCTTAACCTCAATTTCAAAACTTTTTACTCGGTTAAAATTCCAACGGGTCCATTCTGAAGCCCATTTAGACATGCACGCCTTAAACCCCATCAAAACGACCAAAAAATAAGATTAAATGAAATTTAATGAATTAAAATATATAGTTATGGGCCTTTGAACAAGATTATAAAGCTTAACCTTAATTTTAGAACTTTTTACTCGGTTAAAATTCCAACGAGTCCACTGTAAAGCCAATTTAGACATGCACGCCTTAAACCGCAACAAAACGCCCAAAAATAAGATTAAATCACATTTTATGACTTAAAATATTTAGTTATAGGATTTTGAACATGATTATATAGCTTAAGCTCATTTTCAGAAATTTTTACTCGGTTAAAATTCCAACGGGTCCACTATAAAGCCCATTTAGACATGCACGCCTTAAACCCCAACAAAACGGACGCAAAATATGATTAAATCAAATTTCATGAGTTAAAATATGTGATTATAGGCCTTTGATTATGATTATATATCCCATTAACCTCTATTTTTAAAATCATATTTTTGACTTTTTTGATTATGGGCTTTTGAATAAAATTCCAACTTAACCACAATTTAAAACCCATTTTATACAAGTACGCCACTTAAACCCTTAAAAAAAACTTAAAAACCAAAAATAAAAATAAGATTAAATCAAATTTTATGACTAAAATATTTTATTTATGGGCTTTTGAACATTATTATATATCTTAACTTCAATTTTAAAACTTTTTACTTGGTTAAAATTCCAACGGGTCCACTGTAAAGCCCATTTAGACATGCACACCTTAAACCCCAACAAAATGTCCAAAAAATAAGATTAAATCAAATTTTATGACTTAAAATATTTAGTTATGGGCTTTTGAATATGATTATATAGCTTAACCTCAATTTCAAAACTTTTTACTCGGTTAAAATTCCAACGGGTCCACTATAAAGCCCATTTAGACATGCACGCCTTAAACCCAACAAAACAACCAAAAAATAAGATTAAATCAAATTTTATGAGTTAAAATATTTAATTATGGGCTTTTGAATATGATTATATATCTTAACCTCAATTTTAAAACTTTTTACTCTCTTAAAATTCCAACGGGTCCACTATAAAGCCCATTTCGACATGCACGCCTAAAACCCAACAAAACAACACAAAATAAGATTAAATCAAATTTTATAATGACTTAAAATATTTACTTATGGGGCTTTTTGAATATGATTATATATCTTAACCTCAATTTCAAAATGTTTTACTCTCTTAAAATTCCAACGGATCCACTATAAAGCCCATTTAGACATGCACGCCTAAAACCCAACAAAATAACCAAAAAAATAAGATTAAATCAAATTTTATGATTAAAATATTTGATTATGGGCTTTTGAATATGATTAAATATCTTAACCTCAATTTTCAAAATTTTTACTCAAAACACCCAAAAATAAGTTAAAATTCTAATGGGTCCATATAGAAAAAAGCCCATTTAGACATGCACGCCTTAAACCCCAACAAAACGATAAGAAAATAAGATTAAATCATATTTTATGAGTTAAAATATTTGATTCTGTGCTTTTGAATATGATTATACAGCTTAACCTCAATTTTAAAACTTTTTACTCGGTTAAAATTCCAACGGGTCCACTTTAAAGCCCTTTTAGACATACATGCCTTAAACCCAACAAAACATCTACAAAATAAGATTAAATCAAATTTTATGAGTTAAAATATTTTATTATGGGCTTTTGAATATGATTATATATCTTAACCTCAATTTCAAAACTTTTTACTCGGTTAAAATTCTAACGGGTCCACAGTAGAGCCCATTGAGACTTGCACAACTTAAACCCAACAAAACGGCCACAAAATAAGATTTTTATGTGTTAAAATATTGTATTATTGGCTATGAAATATGATTATATAGCTTAACCTCAATTTCAAAACTTGTTACTCGGTTAAAATTCCAACGGGTCCATTGTAAAGCCCATTTAGACATGCACGCCTTAAACCCAACAAAACGGCCAAAAAATAATATTAAATCAAATTTAATGAGTTAAAATATTTTATTATGGGCTTTTGAATATGATTATATAGCTTAACCTCAATTTCAAAACTTTTTTCTCGGTTAAAATTCTAACGGGTCCACTGTAAAGCCCATTTAGACTTGCACGCCTTAAACCCAACAAAACCGACACAAAATAAGATTAAATCAGATTTTATGAGTTAAAATATTTTATTATGGGCTATGAGATATGATTATATAGATTAACCTCATTTTCTAAAATTTTTACTCGGATAAATTTCCAACGGGTCAACTATAAAGCCCATTTACACATGTACGTCTTATACCCCAAAAAACGGCCAAAAATAAGATTAAATCAAATTTTATGAGTTAAAATATTTTAATGGGCTTTTGAACATAATTTTGTAGCTTAACCTCATTTTCAAAAATTTTTACTAGGTTAAAATTCCAAAGGGTCCACTATAAAGCCCATTTAGACATGCACGCCTTAAACCCCAACAAAACAGCCGAAAATAAGATTAAATTAAATTTTATGAATTAAAATATTTAGTTATGGGATTTTGAACATGACTATACATCTTAACCTCAATTTTAGAACTTTTTACTTTGTTAAAATTCCAACGGGTCCACCGTAAAGCTATTTAGGCATACACGCCTTAAACTCTACAAAATTGCCACAAAATAAGATTAAATCAAATTCTATGAGTTTAAATATTTGATTATGGGCTTTTGAATATGATTATATAGCTTAACCTCAATTTCAAAACTTTTCACTCGGTTAAAATTCTAACGGGTGCATTGTAAAGCTCATTTAGACATGCACGTCTAAGACCCCAACATAACGACCGAAAAATAAGATTAAATCACATTTATGACTTAAAATATTTATCTATGGGCTTTTGAACATGAATATATACATTAAACGCATTTTCAAAAAATTTTACTCGGTTAAAATTCTAACGGGTCCAATATAAAGCCCATTTAGACATGCACGCTTAAACCCCCAACAAAACAACCACAAAATAAGATTAAAACAAATTTTATGAGTTAAAATATTTGATTATGTGCTTTTGAATATGATTATACAGCTTAACCTCAATTTTAAAATTTTTTACTCGGTTAAAATTCCAGCGGGCCACTTTAAAGCACATTTAGACATGCATGCCTTAAACCCAACAAAACAACCACAAAATAAGATTAAATCAAATTTTATGAGTTAAAATTTTATTATGGGCTTTTGAATATGATTATATATCTTAACTCAATTTCAAAACTTTTTACTAGGTTAAAATTCTAACGGGTCCACTATAAAGCCCGTTTAGACTTGCACGCCTTAAACCAACAAAACGACCACAAAATAAGATTAAATCAAATTTTTTGAGTTAAAATATTTTGTTATGGGCAATGAAATATGATTATATAGCTTAACCTTATTTTCAAAAAAATTTACTTGGTTAAAATCCAACGGGTCCATTGTAAACCCTATTTTTACATACCCTCCTTAAACCCCAACAAAACGGCCGAAAAATAAGATTAAATCATATTATATGACTTAAAATATTTTTATGGGCTTTTGAACATGATTATGTAGCTTAACATCATTTTCAGAAAATTTTTACTCGGTTAAAATTCCAACGGGCTTTACTGCAAACATACACTCCTTAAACCCAACAAAACAACCGAAAAATAAGATTAAATCTCATTTTATGACTTGAAATATTTAGTTATGGGATTTTGAACATGATTATATAGCTTAACCTCATTTTCATTAATTTTTACTCGGTTAAAATTCCAACTGGTCCACTATAAAGCCCATTTAGATATGCACGCCTTAAAACTCAACAAAACGACCAGAAAATAAGATTAAATCACATTTTATGAATTAAAATACATAGTTATGGGATTTTGAATATGATTATTTAGCTTAACCTCATTTTCAGAAATTGTTCTTGGTTAAAATTCCAACGGATCCATTGTGAAGCCCATTTACACAAGCACGCCTTAAACCCAACAAAAAGGCCACAAAATAAGATTAAATCAAACTTAATGAGTTAAAATATTTTTTTAATGGCCTTTGAATATGATTATATAGCTTAACCTCATTTTTAAAAAAAATTACTCGGTTAAAATCCAACTAGTCCACTATAAAGCCATTTAGACACGCACGCCTTAAACCCCCAACAAAATAGCCAAAAAAAATTATGTAAGACCCTTAAAAATAATAAATAAATAAATGAAAGATGAAAGGAATGATGAAAATAAGTGAGGTGGGAAAATATAGGTTTTGTAGGGGAGTGTAGGTTGCGGGATTCAAACCCGCAACCTATAAAAGTTTGGCCAGTAATCCAGCCATCTAAGCTAGTGAAGCTCTTGGTTTCTAGCTCCCAAATAATAAATTTTAAGGGTTATTCTCTATGTTATACCTGAAAATAATAAACAAGTCAAAATATCACAACCACCTCATTTAATACCCATTTAATTCGAACCAAACCCTCCCATTTGTTTCAGACCCTTCATTCTTCTCCCAAAAATAACTCACCGGCCTCCCTCCCGATTTACTCCACCATCCGACGATTTTGTACACATCGCGGTCACTCCCAGCTAATCACCGTGCACCGATTTCGGCCATCATCCCCACTCACCGTACCGCTATACGTTCAATCGTCTCGGAGAATAGCCCAAAGGTTCAACTAAAACCTAAACTTTTGCCCCCTCTGTTCTTCGCCTTTTTCGGCCATTACAGTCACTGGTAAGGGGTGCCGGTAGTGTAGCTGTGCTCGGCGTGTCAAGCCAAGAAAAACACTGGCCACCGATCACCAAGCCGATGCCGGCAAGATCTTTAATGGAGCTTCAATAGTCTAACCGGTTCTTCTCCGATTTGGATAGTTTGGTAAGTTTTTTGGTAGATCTCAGCTATTCAAGTTTGGATAATTTAAACTTTTGGTCTTTCCAGTGTTTTTCGCCATTCTGGCCGCGCGTGGCGATCACGCACCACTGTGGGCGAATTTTGGCCACCTTGGACAGTGGCCTGTGAACCGAGCTGGTCGGACCGGCCTTAAACCTGGTATGGCCTTGAACTGAGTCCTTAAATCAACCCAAAACCCTAGCCGGCTTGATAATCCATATGCTATATCTTTGGGTGGGCCAGCCTGTTTTTAAGGCCCAATAGCTTTGGGTAGAAACCTGACCCGTGATCGACCTGACCGACCCGACCCGTCTGACCCAACCCGTTAACCGAGTCAACCCGACCAAGTTAACTCGTTCAAGTCAAACCTTTGACTGTTGACGTCAGCATTGATCGTTGATCCCTGACACCAGCGTTGACTACTGACGTCAACATTGACCGTTGATTGACGATGTCAGCATGATGTTAGCATTGACTTTTACTACTAACATCAACGTTGACTTTGACCAAAAAGTCAAATTTTTTGAAAACTCATATTTTACATTTTTCGACGTCCTGTGTTTTGCGAAATTCTAACCCAAAAAGCCTTTGAAATCGACCTTAAACTTGATCATGCATAAGTTTTTAGATTATTTAAATTATGAGCAAATTTTGGATTAAGGTTTTTGACCTTACATATTATTTTGTTAAAGGTACTAGGGTCTCTCTTGATCGTGCGTCTGCCCAGCCCAGCTCCTCTCGATATGTGCAACAGCGTGATCCCATTGTGACTCGTAAGTATCAATACGTTGTAAATTATCCTAGTGAAAAATCTCCCCTGTATTAATTTAAGACTCGTTATGTATTAAGTTCTAGTATAGCATTGGAGTGCCACACTAGTGCCCGTAAATCATCTGTCCAACAGACCTAACATTTTGAGGTGTGTTCCATGTGTGTTACATAAACGTTTTAAATGTTTTGCTTGAATTGATCACGTGTACATTACTAGTTTTCTCTGTTCTGGTGAAATTATAACATGTGCCTTGATTTTGAGTATGATCATTTTTATCTGTTGACTTAAGCCTAAGTACCTGCTTGAACATCATGCTCTCTGGTTACTGTGTTATCGAAAATAATTACTTGCTCTATAATTACTGCTACTAATACTAATTTTTGTAATTATTGTTATCACTGAATATTGACATTACTGCTTAGACTGTTACTGGGGTACTTGGGATAGAGTATGAAGTTACCAAAGGTTCAACCCTGATCCAGCTGGTAATTCCTTACCATATCAGGTTCCTATGCTTCGGCTAGGGTAATTCCTTACCGTTCCTTTCATATGCTTCGGCTAGGATGATTTTTACCGTACCTAAGGTATTCCCTTAGGCTGGCACCTATGCCCAATGGGCCTGGGTTAACGCCTCCTATAGATACAGTTCTGGGATACTGTATACCAGAGATTTTTGGAGGGTAGATTGAAAATTTAAAATGAAATTACTGCTGGATGTTACATATGTTTTTTAATATAAATTTATTTACTGTATTGTTAGTAGTACATGTTTTAGCTTTGCACTATTGGAACACATATATTTTGGAAAGGCAACTCTGGTCCTGACATTGGAGGATCGACAAATTCAGTACTTCATCTAGTTTGTAATGTTTCTATCCACCATTTTGTTTTCAGGGTGACATGCGCCTATATTTTGTGATGTATGGAGTTTATGTTTAAGTATTTTCTGCTATATTTGATATGGATTATTTTGTAACTACTACCTAGTAGGTTATCATATGTATCTTTGGTTCGATTACTTTAAAGCGAGATATGCTATTATATTTTTAAAATAAATGTTTGAAATTTTCCAACAAGTTTTTTGCTTGGGCTTCAATATGTTGAGATGTGCCCTATTAGACATGGTCTTTCGCGTAGGCCGGTCTAGGGAGTTACATATGAAATTAAATTCTATGACTTAAAATATTTAGTTATGGGATTTTGAACATGATTATATAGATTAACCTCAATTTTAGAACTTTTTACTCTGTTAAAATTCCAACGGGTCCACTATAAAGCCCATTTAGACATGCATGCCTTAAACCCAACAAAACAACAACAAAATAAGATTAAATCAAATTTTATGAGTTAAAATATTTTATTATGGGCTTTTGAATATGATTATATATCTTAACCTCAATTTCAAAATTTTTACTCTGTTAAAATTCTAATGGGTCCACTGTAAAGCCCATTTAGACTTGCATGCCTTAAACCCAAGAAAACGGCCACAAAATAAGATTAAATCAAATTTTATGAGTTAAAATATTTTATTATGGGCTATGAAATATGATTATATAGCTTAACCTCACTTTCAGAAATTTTTACTTGGTTAAATTTCCAACGGGTCCACTATAAAACCATCTAGACATGCACGCCTTATTCCCCAACAAAACGACCGAGAAATAAGATTAAATTAAATTTTATGAGTTGAAATATTTTGTTATGGGATTTTGAACATAATTTTGTAGCTTAACGCCAATTTCAGAAATTTTTACTCGGCTAAAATTTCTAAGGTTCCACTATAAAGCCTATTTAGACATGCACGCCTTAAACCCCAACAAAACAGCCAAAAAAAGATTAAATTAAATTTTATGACTTAAAATTTTTTGTTATGGACTTTTGAACATGAGTATATAGCTTAACCGCAATTTTAGAACTTTTTACTCTGTTAAAATTCTAACGAGTCCACTATAAGCTATTTAGACATACACACCTTAAACCCTACAAAAGGGCCAGAAAATAAGATTAAATCAAATTTTATGAGTTAAAATATTGATTATGGGCTTTTTAATATGATTATATAGCTTAACCTCAATTTCAAAACTTTTTACTCGGTTAAAATTCTAACGGGTCCATTGTAAAGCTCATTTAGACAAGCACGTCTAAGACCCCAACATAACGGGTGAAAAAATTAGATTAAAAATCATTTATAACTTAAAATATTTATCTATGGGCTTTTGAACAAGATTATATACATTAAACGCATTTTCAAAAATTTATACTCTGTTAAAATTCCAACGGGTCCACTATAAAGCCCATTTAGACATACACGCCTTAAACCCAAACAAACAACCACAAAATAAGATTAAATCAAATTTTATGAGTTAAAATATTTGATTATGTTCTTTTGAATATGATTATACAACTTAACCTCAATTTTAAATTTTTTTACTCGGTTAAAATTCCAACGACCCACTTTAAAGCCCATTTAGACATGCATGCCTTAAACCCAACAAAATGGCCACAAAATAAGATTAAATCAAATTTTATAAGTTAAAATATTTTATTATGGGATTTGAATATGATTATATATCTTAACCTCAATTTCAAAATTTTTTACTCGGTTAAAATTCTAACTGGTCCATTGTAAAGCCCGTTTAGACTTGCGCGCCTTAAACCCAACAAAACATCCACAAAATAAGATTAAATCAAAATTTATGAGTTAACATTTTTTTATTATGGGCTATGAATTATGATTATATAGATTAACCTCATTTTCAAATATTTTTACTTGGTTAAAATTCAAAAATAAGATTAAATCAAATTTTATGAGTTGATATTTTTTATTATGGGCTATTAAATATGATTATATAGCTTAACCTCATTTTCAAAAAATTTTACTTCGTTAAAATTCCAACAGATACACTTTAAAACCCATTTTGACATGCACGCCTTAAACCCCAACAAAATGGCCGAAAATAAGATTAAATGACATTATATGACTTAAAATATTTTTATGGGCTTTTGAAAATGATTTCGTAGCTTAACCTCATTTTCAAAATTTTTTACTCGGTTAAAATTCCAACGGGTTTTACTTTAAAGCCCATTTAAACATACACTCCTTAAACCCAACAAAACGACTGAAAAATAAAATTAAATCACATTTTATGACTTAAAATATTTATTTATGGGATTTTGAACATGATTATATAGCTTAACTTCATTTTCATAATTTTTTACCTTTCATAATTTTTTAAAATTTAAAAATTCCACTATCCAGCCCATTTAGACACTTGCACCTTAAACCCAAAAAAAAACGGCCACAAAATAAGAATAAATCAAATTTAATGAGTTAAGAATATTTTATTATGGGCTTTTGAATTTGATTATATAGCTTAACATCAATTTCAAAAAAAAATTCTCGGTTAAAAATCCAATGGGTCCACTATAAAGCCCCTTTAGATATGCACGGCTTAAACCCAACAAAATAGCCAGAAAATAAGATTAAATTAAATCTTATGAGTTAAAATATTTGGTTATAGGCTTTTGAATATGGTTATATAGCTTAACCTCAATTTCAAAACTTTTTCTCGGTTAAAATTCCAACGGGTCCACTGTAAAGATCATTTAGACATGCTCGCCTAAAACCTAAACATAACGGCCGAAAAATACGATTAAATCAAATTTTATGACTTAAAATAATTAGTTATAGGCTTTGAATATGATTATATAGCTTAAACTCATTTCAGAACCTTTTACTCGGTTAAAATTCCAATGGGTCCTCTGTAAAGCCCATTTAGTATGCACGCCTTAAACCCCAACAAAATGGCCGAAAAAGAAGATTAAATCACATTTTATGACTTAAAATATTTAGTTATGGGCTTTTGAACATGATTATAAAGCTTAATCTCATTTTTAGAAAATTTTCTCGGTTAAAATTCCATCGGGTACACTGTAAAGCCCATTTAGACATGCATGCCTTAAACCCAACAAAACAACCACAAAATAAGATTAAATCAAATTTGATGAATTAAAATATTTTATTATGGGATTTTG